>MU223373.1:3249010-3268020 GCA_018584345.1 Thuja plicata | reverse complement strand
TTCAATAAGGGCTATTTTGTACAAAGCTGCAATTTTTGGAAACTTACTATTTTTAGTAAGTTGGTCGTTTGAACTCAGAATGTTCTAATTTTCCAGGTGAAGGTTCATCTTAGTCATATAAGAATGCCAATTGAATTTCATTGCCAGGTCATCTGTATTGGTGAAGTTATTAAGGATTTACTGTTGAGATTTTAGGGTGCAAAATCTTTGAGCTCAATATTCAGGACCTTAGAGGCTCTGGATCGAGGTCAAACCCTCGGTTGACTATCACTTTGCTGGTCAGGTACTGTAGATCGCAATCTCCCCTTTCTAGAAAGTGGTTACAATAGCCAAACAGAGCTATGGTTCAAAAGTTATGGCTTCTAGAAGTTGGGCTACCTAATCTCATGTTTTGTAAATATTTAAAGCCGACCCTTTTTTAATAAAAGTGAAAAATAATTTAATGCTAAGGGTAATCGGCCTTAATGGCTAGATTTCTGGAACCTTCTCGGGCAGTGGAAATTGCCTATATAAAGAAGGCCCGTAGTGTTGTCTAGGGTAGTTTTGGGTAGGTGTGGGTATTAATTCGAGGCTTTGTCCTACAGAATATTGTAAGGGGAATGCCCATGTGGCTTTGCATATTGTAATTCTGAAAGTTTGTAATTCCACATTTGTGGAGATAATAAGAAGCCCATTTTCTGTTCTTGCAAATTCTTGTTGCTTCTCTGTTTCTATTATGTGTTTGTGGCATTAAGGGGAGCACCCTTCATCAAAACCAATTTAGGATTTAGATACCCTTTTCCAAGACCTCAAGTATTTTAAAGGTTTTAGTGCCACAAGTTGTCTATACACTACTGTCCTGAAAAGTAGGTCTTTTAGGCTATTTTCAAGGATTGTCAGCTACACACTGATTTCTTGATGAAAATGTATCAAGATGGATTAGACAGGACTTAAGTTCATAGGTAGGGTTCATTTAGACCCTAAGACTTTTAGAACACCACTTTTTTTCTTTCTCTCACACACACCTTTTCAATGGCCCTTTTTTCTTTCTCTGTTACACTCCTAGCCGGATAGACCTTGCTCACCTAGGGCATAACTTTAAAAATAGCATCTTGACTCTTTAGTTCCTCTCCTTGCATATTTACACTATAAATAGGCTCCCATAAAAAAATCATCCATCCTCAGGATTTTCTAACAATTGGATTTCATGGAGGAGCCATGAAAACATAAACAACTCTGGACTGGACCAGTAGACTCCCTAAAACTTAACCAATTTACTAATGCTAACAAATAAACTCTAGAGTACTTTCACAATGAATGAAAAAGTCTTAAAACTAACTAATAAACATAGATCCAATACTACTTTAATCAATTCAATCCAGCTAATCACTCTGAAACTTAAAAACTCATCGACTATGCTAAAAACCAGAATTGCAGACCTTCTATTCACTTCAAAAACTTTCTTACATTCAATATCTCTCTGGAAATGAGTCCTGTAGCATCTTAGGATACTTATTCCACCATTTTAGGCCACTATAATTGATTTTTCACCTCCATCTTGAAGGGAATCCAAATGTTGTCTATGTTGCATGCAACATTTCAACAATGTAAAATGTTGTCATGACAACATTGTAGCATCTTTTGCATAAATGCTTAAAACTAACTTTTATGACCTCTATTATGCTTGGTACAAGGAATATACATCATTAAGGCCTCTTAGGAACTTTACCAATCCCAACTAACTCTAGGACACATTAAGACTCATTTTCCCCACTCAAGCCAAAACTAAGCATTAAAGAAAACTAACTAGACTAGGTTGGATTTGACACTAACTATCAATCCACCTAGTAACACACCTTGCAAGACCTACTAAGGTCAAAATGAAACACACACTGACTTGGCTAGGGTCAGTAACAAGAAAAAACATTTTTGGGCTTAGAGGATAACCTAGGTGCTCTTTCACCATCCTCCCCAAATGAAGAGATGTCAATCCATCCTTGGATTGAGTAAGTTAGGATCAACGCCCAAATTTTTGAACTCTAACTCCTTTATCCATATTTCATCTACATCCAATTTTCCTTGCCACTTCACTAAGTGTTCCTTGTAATCCTTCTTTCTGGTCTTTTTGTAAATTCTGGATTCTAGTATGCAATTTTCCTTCTTGACTGGTGTAGATGGAAAATGGATTTCTTCTACCTCTTGAGTGACTTCATTCAAGCTCTGAACTAGATCAGGTTTTGGCCCCTTGTAGAGAACCAAGTATGCAACATTAAAAACAAGTGACAATCCAATGTTCTCTGGAAACTCCACCTTATAAGCATTTGCTCCATATTTGGCCAATATTGTACATGGACCAATCCTTCTCATCTGCAGCTTATGTGGGACTCCTTTCTATAGCATATCTTTGGTGAGGTGTACCATGACTAAATCACCAACCTTGAATTGAACATCCCTTTTTCCTTCATCCACTTTGCTCTTGATTTTCTTAGTGTTTTCAATCAGTGTCTTCCTCACTGTATCATGGACTTATTTCATAGCATGTGCAAATTCCTCTACATATCCACTCCCTTTAGCTCCATCCTTTAGATCTCTAAGCTCATAAATGCCTCTACGGTGTAGGCCATAGACCATTTCAAAAGGACTCTTACCAATAGTTCTATTTATAGTATCATTATAGGCATATTCAGCTTGGCCTATGAGTTGGTCCCATGTCTGACCATACTCCTTTGTTAAGCATCTTAGGAGATTACCAAGACTCCTATTGACTATCTTTGTTTGACCATTAGTCTGAGGATGGTATGTAGATCCAAAAGATAAGTTAGTGCCTAACTTATGCCATAGAGTCTTCTAAAAGTGACTCATAAACTTGGTGTCTCTATCTGACACAATGCTCAAAGGCAATCCATGTATCCTGAATACCTCTTTAAAGAAAAGGGAAGCTATTTGAATTACATCATGAGTTGTCTTACAGGGTACAAAATGTACCATTTTATTCAACCTATCCACTATGACATAAATACCATTCATTCCCTGCTTTGTCTTAGGCAACCCAACTACAAATTCCATGCTCAAGCATTCCCATGGTTTGGTTGGAATAGGAAGTGGTTGGTATAGGCCTACATTTGAGGATGTTCCTTTGTCCTTTTGAAACACAACATAGCTCTCAACATACTTTCTAATATCCAGATTCATCTTGGGGAAAAAGTAGAATCTCTGAACTAGTTCGTGTCTTATTGACCCCAAAATGGCCACAAAGTGCACCATTGTGTTTCTCCTAAATAAAATTCTCCCTTATAGACCCTCTAGGAACACAAAATTGACTCCCTTTAAATAGTAAATCACTTTGCAAAGTATATTCAAAATATTGAATATGAAAGTGATTCTTGTATTCTTGGCATACCTTATGGATGTCTAAAAAGTCTTCATCTTCACCATAGAGATCTCTAAAGTTGTCTATCCCCATGCTCTATAGTTGTATCTCCTGAATGGTCAAGGATCTTCTACTTAAGGCATCTACTACCTTATTCTGTAATCCCTTCTTGTGTTTGGTGTTGAAGGTGTATGCTTGTAGGTACTCAATCCACTTCATATGCTTGTGACTTAGTTTATCTTGAGAGTTCAAGAAACTTAATGCTTGGTTGTCAGAATAGACTATGAACTCCTTTGGAAGATAGTAGTGCCTCCACTTTCTTAGTGCCTGAACATGAGCATACATCTCTAGGTCATAAGAAGAATATTTCTTCTTAGCTTCACTCAACTTCTTAAAATGGAAAGCCACTAGTCTTCCCTCTTGGCTCAAGATAGCACCAATTTCCACATTACTTGCATTACACTCCACTATAAATAACTTTTCAAAACTTGGTAAAACCAAAATAGGTTGTGTAGCAATATTTTTCTTCAATAATTCAAAACCATGGTCAGCTTGTTCATTCCATACAAAATTAGTCTTCATGCCTCCTTTAATAGTGTCTAACATGGGAGCACAAATTGCACTAAATTTGTTTGATAAAATTTCTATAGTACTAAGACAAACCATGAAAGCTTCTTATCTCAGTGGGTGTTCTTGGAGTAGGCCAATTGATGATGGACTCCACTTTTCTTGGATCCATCTTTAGGTTACCCTGAGATAGTACAAAACCAAGGTACACTAATTCTTGTTTGATGAATTCTCACTTTTCTAAGTTGATCATCAACTTCTCCTCCTGCAGCTTCTTGAAAACCATTTCTAGGTGTTTGAGGTTCTCTTCTCTTGTCTTACTATAGAAGAGGATATCATCTAAGTAGACCACTACAAATTTCCCAATATAATATTTAAGTACCTCATTCATCAACCTCATGAATGTTGATGGGGCATTGGATAGCCCAAATGGCATTACAAGCCACTCATACAGTCCTTATGTGGTCTTGAAGGCTGTTTTCCACTCACCCCCTTCATTTACCCTAATTTGGTGATAACCACTATTAAGGTCTATCTTTGTAAAATACCTTTCTCCTCCTAGAAAATCCATTAGGTCTTCTATCCTAGGGATAGGGAACCTATACCTAATGGTAATCCTATTAATGGATCTAGAATCAGTACAAAGCCTCCATGTTCCCCCCTTTTTAGGTGCTAAGACAATGGGTACAACACAAGGGATAATACTTTTCCTTATCAGTCCTTAACTTAGGAGTTCTTGAATCTGTCTAGCTATTTCCTCATTTTTTTGAGGATTCATCTTATATGCATCCTTATTGGGAAGGGTAGATCTAGGGATTTGGTCTATTTGATGGCTTAATAACCTGTTAGGTGGTAGGGATGATGGTTTTCCATCACTGACTATACCTTCATATTTCTATAGTAGCTCTTGCACTTCTTTTGGCAAGTTTATCCTCTTGATTGTCTTGTCTGCAACTTCCTTTGGCTTTAACACTAGTGCAAACCCAACTTCTTCTCCTTCTTCTAAAGGCTCTGTGAACTCTTTTTCACTCACCATGAGAAAATTAGGACTAGTTAGCTTCAATTTTGCATCCTCCAACAATGACTGGATTTTGTATGTCACATTGTCCTTCTTGAATGAGTAGGAGTTCTTTGCTCCATCATGCATGGCCTTTCTATCAAATTGACATGGTCCACCTAGGAGAAAGTGACATGCATCCATAAGTAAGACATCAAATAGAACCTTGTCCTTATATCTCCCAATTGAGAACTCAACCCATTCTTGTTCATTGACAAGGACATGTTGTCCTTTGTTCAACCAAGTAACCTTATAGGGATTTGTGTGGGGTATCCTTTTCATCTTTAAATTGTTGACTACTTCCTCTGACACTATTTTTTCAGTAGAAATTGAGTCTATGATAACTCTACACACCTTTCCCATCATCTTACACTTCACTCTAAACAGTGACCTCCTTTGACTGGGTTCCTCCTTCACTGGCTCTTTTATCAGAGTTCTTCTCATCATGAGATTATCTCCTTCCTATGATTCCAATGGTACTTCTGAGTGTTTGGTTCAACCACTTGTTTCTTATTGGACATAGTTCACTCTTTTCTCACCTCCTTGGGAAGTTGAACCCTTCTCTGGACATCTGTATGTAGGATTTCCTAACTTATTACAGTGATAGCACTTCATGTTGGAAAAATAGTTGCCTCTTCCTTGGCTACTACCTCTTCCTCTACTGTTAGAGTTCCTTCCTCTACTTGAACCTACTATATTGAAGCCTCCTTCATGTTGTTCAGTGAGCTTAGTCTCTTCTTGACCTTTAGATTCATAATTTCTTCCACCATATCCTCCTCTTTCTCCTTTGTTATCTCTTCCTTTACCTCTTCCCCAAGAGGTGCTTGAATCTTGTTTCTTCCATAGTTTGTCTTCAACTTTGATGGCAATTTGGTGGCACTTCTGAACTGTGTCTAGATTCAAGGGACTCATCTCATCTTGTATGGTCCACTTAAGACCATTAAGGTACCTTTCTACCTTGACTTTCTCATCTTATGAAACTCTAGATCTCATGCAAAGTCTCTAAAATTCTTCAGTGTATGAGCTTACATCTAGGTTCTTTTATCTCAGACCTTGTCTTCTCTTGTGTAGGATTTCATAATCTTCAGGGATATAAGCATCTATGACTTTTGTAACCATAGCCTTTCATGAAAAAATAGGCTTCTTTCCTTCCTTCTCTCTCTCATCTTGGATTAATTTCCACCAAGTGAGTGTAGACCCTCTCAGTTTATCTTTTGCCACCTTCACCTTTTGAGCCTCAGTGATTCCATCACACTCAAAATGGTTTTCTAACCCTTCTATCTAATCAAGGAATACCTTTGGCTCCATATTTCCACTGAAGATTGGAACTCCTTCTAGTGCTTTACCACTTAAGGCATTTAATTCCTTCAAGAATGGTTCTTGGTCAAGGACAGGGTCAGCTTTAAGGACTTCGTCTTCTATGGCAATCTCTTTTCCTTTCCCTTCAACCTTATCCTTCACTTCCTCTGCTTTCTCATCAAATTCATCTACCTTTTTCTCCAATTGTGCCAATCTGTCTCGGAGCATCCTATTGTCCACTTCTTGTTCATCTACCTTCTTTGCCAACTCTGCATTGGTCACCATTTTATATTCTCCAACTGATTTAGTTGGTTGGAACATTAACCACAAGTCTGATCAGCTATGCTCTAATACCAATTTGATAGAAGTGTTCCAAGATTTTCTTGCACTTTCTCAATTAAGGACTTAACTTGTCCTAGTCTACTTAGGATCCTAATTCACTACTAGAATCCACTAAGGTCTTAAGTTTTCACCCTCAGACTATTCTAACTCCACACTAAGAGTTAGTTTCTCTGTGCTTAATCTTGAAAGATTTCCACCATTGAAAAGTACACCTTGTCTCTATGCTTCCTTGGATTATTCCAAGCTCAAACTTTCCCAAACATATTTATAAGTGCTAAAAAGGTCATGTTAAACATTAAGACACCTATTTGGCATCCTACTACTCCCATTTGAATAGGTCTTCAATCCCTAAGTGATCAAGTTCCACCTTCACACTACTTTTGATCCTATTAGGCCTAGTAGCCCAATTAGCCCTATCCAGAGGGTTTTTCTTGGTTCTTGCTAAAAAATTTCACACAACCCTAAAAACCAATTTAGGATTAGATACCCTTTTCCAAGAGCTCAAGTATTTTCAAGGTTTTATCTCCACAAGTTGTTTGTACACTATTGTCCTGAAAAGTAGGTCTTTTGGGCTATTTTCAAGGATTCTCAGCTACACACTGATTTCTTGATGAAAATGTATCAAGATGGATTATAAAAGACCTAATCTCATAGGGAGGGTTCATTTAGACCCTAAGGCTTCTATAAAACCACTTGGTTTCTTCTCTCATGCACACCTTTGCAATGGCACTTGTTTCTTTCTCTGTTACACTCCTAGCCAGACAGACCTTGCTCGCATAGGGAATAAATTTAAAAATAGAATATTGACTTTTCAGTACCTCTCCTTGCATATTTTCACTTTACATAGGCTCCCCTAAAACAATCATCCACCCTTAGGATTTTCCCATGGTTGGATTTCATGGGGGATCCATGAAAACACAAACAACTCTGGATTGGACTAGTAGACTCCTAAAACTTAACCAATTTACTAATGCTAACAAATCAACTCTACAGTACTTGAAAAATGAAGTAAAGGTCTCAAAAATAACTAATCAACACAAATCCAACACTACTTTAATTACTTCAATCCATATAATCACTCCAAAACTTAAAAACTCATCGATTATGCTAAAAACCAGAATTGCAGACCTTCTATTCACTTCAAAAACTTGCTTACATTCAATCTCTCTCGGGAAATGAGTCCTCTAGCATCTTAGGATACTTATTCTACCATTTTATTCCACTAGCATTGATTTTTCCCTTCCATCTCGAAGGGAATCCAAATGTTTCCTATGTTGCATGCCACATTGCAACAATGCAAAATGTTGTCATGACAACATTGGACTATCTTTTACATAAATGCTAAAAACTAAGTTTTATGACCTCTACTATGCTTGGTACAAGTAATATACATCATTAAGGCATTTTTAGGCACTTTCCCAATCCCAACTAAATCTAGGACACATTAAGACTCATTTTTCCTACTCAAGCCAAAACTAAGCATTAAAGTAAACTAACTAGACTAGGTTGGATTTGAAACTAACTATCAATCCACCTAGTAACACACCTTGAAAGACCTACTAAGGTAAAAATGAAACACACACTAACTTGGATAGGGTCAGTTACAAGCCAAAACATTTTAAGTCTTAGAGGATAGCCTAGGTGCTCCTGCACCAATGACCATACAAGTCATTTACATGTTCTTAACTCCATCAAACTTATTAAAGACTACTAACTCCCTTTCCCATTACATGGTGACCCTTGTAGGGATTTTTCCTTATCATGGAAACTTTACATTGCATTGAATCTTTAGGACTCCATTATATTTCATAGGCACCAGTGGCCAAAATTACAATTTTTTTGGGACCTTTTAGCTCCTTGTAGTCTTAAATTGCTCAAGGTCTTCCAATTGACCCCATAGTAGCTTTCCAAGCCTTAGGTTCTCTTTTACCATACTCCCCCACTTTGAAAACATTCCAAGTCCTCTTTGAAGTGCCTACAAACAAAACATGTTAGAAAAACAAAAATCTTCATCTTGACTCTTGGTTTGAAGAGATCATTATGTTTGATCCATTGCACCCTTGCTTGGCGTTGTTCTCTAGTTCTTTCCTTCATCTTTACCTTGGGTTTTCCATTTCTTCAAAATGTAACTCCTCCTTTCGCAATGCAAAAGAAAACAACTTGAGAAAAAGTGAAGTTCCTTTTCCCCTTTTTACTCTCCACTATATGTTCCCTTAGCTCCCACTCAAAAACAATTCTAGGATGAAAATACTAGTAAAAAATTCAATTTATTTGATTCTCCTCTTTGATTTTTAGTTTAGACATATAGGCATACTTTCATAGGAGCACAAGAAACAAGTCATATGATGCAAAAATTTCCCCTTGTTGTTTGCAGTCATCTTTTCATATCTTTGAATGTTAGAGGAAAGGTTCTCCATTGACTAATAAAATAATTATAAAATATCAAAATTCAACCTAGCTACCTATATGGATCGTACTATAGAATTAGAAATAGTAAAACTACTTGAATCTAAAAGGTCTTATTCATACACTATAAATAAAAAGGGATGCAAATGGAGAGAGTGGAAGGTAAAACATTTTAAAACACTGTGAAACATTTTGTTGGAGTGAAATACTATTATATAGGCATTTTTTGTAATATAGAAACATAGATAGGGCTCACAAAAAGAATTGATAATCACAAATTGGGGACAAATGAATGTAGCTAGATATGATGCATGGTACGTCAATCACATGGTTGATTATGAAGTGACCTCTAATGAAGAAGAAGAGAATGATAGGGAAAATAATATGGCTAATAACACAAGCAAACAAATAAACATAAATGAATGTGAACTATTTTCACAGTTGGGAATCTCAAATAATGTTAGATTAAATGAGATTTATATGCTTGGAAAGTATGAGTTTGATATGAAAAAAAAATGAGACCATATTATAGTTCTACAAGATTTACATGAAATCGCCACATAGTTTATAAATGCCAAGAAAATGTGCAACTATAATAAAAACATGCCAACAAGATTTGAACATCCTAGATACACATTATCACTGGAGAAAAAGATACCACTTCAAATACTTGAAGATCGCATCAAATGTCACTCCCATTAACCACTACGCATGATGGTAAAAGGAATAATAGCTATAGGGAAATCCCGCCTGATTTCTTGCATTAGAGATGTAGTCAAAATCAAGAAGACCTAAAACACATCAAATACATCCTTATTGATGAAATGAGCTTCATAGGGCCAAAGATACTCGTCATAATAGATATTAAATTATGCGAGGCCTTCCCCCATTGAAAAAATCTACACTTTGGTGGAGTATTGATAATATTTTCCAGTGATCTAGCACAACTACCACATGTAATGGATAAACCAATCCACACATCACACTCAAATGCCAAGTTGTTTTGGGACCAATTCAGAACAGTTATTACTTTGTAAACAACATTCTAACAATAAGGTGAAACTAGAACACAAGTAGAGTTTCTTATGTAGATTATAGCAGTAAACCAACAATCTTCTCCTCCACTAGACTCCACATTCTTAGTCTTCACTCATTCATCTTACCCAATCATGCATATTTGGCAATGATGTTTGTGACTGTCCCCTAAACACTAGTTCTTCACTTTCCTTCAAAGACCTATCCACTAGGACCATTATCTATTGATCCACCAATCCTTAAAACAAAGAGAAATCTAAAATAATTCCCCACACAACATCTACTCCTCCAAGACTAGACCCTTCTTATTCTACAGAACAATAAACTCTCCATTGTCACCTAAGACAGTAATTCTGCCACTATGAAAATAGTCACTACAACCAACTATTTCAATGTGCCCCCTCACCCCTAAATGCATTAGGAAACAATCTATATCTTCCTATACTCCTTAGGCTCTTTTACACACAACCCCCATGTTCATTAGACTCCTTAAACTCAACATAAAACCAAAACAAAGAAAATTCACCATGTCACTGTCCTACTGTGGTAGTCAACACCAACATTTGTACTTCTTGTTGTCTAGCCCTTCCCTCAAGAACTATACCTACTAAAATAACTTTTAAATTTTTTATAATCCCTTATTCTCCACTCTCACAATCCACCATGGCTATAGCATTCATCAAGCTTGTGGACAAATTCAAATCCTCAATACTGCGACAGTCAATATACCATTCCTTGTGATTATATAGTCACTTCTCTGCACTCAAACACATGCATATCGCTGCATGGTATTCTACAACTCCAAGGAAAGTTACTATACACTCCCAAATTATCACTTCCCAAATGACAGGGTTTGATCCATGTATATCCTAAAGGAAATCACATTATTAATCTCTTGGGTTACCCTCAATCAGGGTTTTAACTAGTCTTTACAAAAATGCAAAGAACTTCCTCCTAACTTAATGAAATATGATGATTCCAAATAAAAAATGCTCTTAAGTTAATGTAGAAACATCCTAGATCAAAATATTAACTAAAAGATAGAAATCCCACCTCTGGAAACACTAAATGAAAGGATTGTTACACAGAGAAGACAATGAATTACAGAGAATACATTAATTTATTGATTCAAAACTTAAAAACTCTTCAACACCCCAAATCCTCCTTCATTCCTTGGGATTATATGTCTTTATAAAGTCTTTTCCAATGTCATTTGACTGAAAACTTACTTTGGAAACTACCCCAAACCAACTAAAATTGTCTAAAGGTCGACTGTTATGCTTTATAACTGACCATAGACATTACATAGAGTATAAGGATGTTGTCAAGTTGACAACTAACTTGTCAACTTTGACAACTACACACTAATTACTCCTTATTACATTTCTTGAAAACTTCTATTACTCATAAAGGCTTATCGCCTATGGACTTTCTTAATTATACCTTAAGGCTTTATGCCCAATTTGGGTACCACTAAACCTTACTGCCTTATCACTGTTTCCCATGACCATACAAGTAATTTACATTTTATTAACTCCATTAAACTTATTAAGGACTACTAAATCCCTTTCCCATTACATGGTGACCCTTGTAGGGATATTTTCCTTATCATGAGAACTTTACATTACATTGACTCTTTAGGACTCTATTACATTTCATAGGCACTAATGGCCCAAATTACAATTGTTTTAAGACCTTTTAGATCCTTGTAGTCTTCAATTTCTCAAGGTCATCCAAGTGACTCCCTAGTAGCTTTCAAAGCCTCGAGTGCTCTTGCACTAGTTTCATCGACTACTACAAAATAGACTAGATGCAAACCCAACACAAGAAGATTGGGATCTACTAATGAGCAGCACAAATGTACATCTTACAACAAGTGAGAACAAATAATTTGACAAATATACACACCTGTTCACTACTAATGATTTAGTAAGGCTACACAACATAAGAGTGTTGAAGTTATTTTTTTGTTGATTTACCCCCTCACCTCTCAACACTTAGTAGTGTTCAATAAACAGATGCACAAGTAGCATCAAATTGAGGATCAAAAGACCTAATAAACCCCATTTTTTAGATTAAAAAAAAGTGGTACTATGTCAATCTGATTGACTGAGTCTAGGCACTATATTTATTTGATCAACTGAGTCCCTCTGATTCTTATTTACATTTTGACCATAGGTTCCTCTCTATCCATATTTTCTAGATCTATTGCTAAAATATGTATATATGCTATGTATTCTATTGTATATACTTTTTGGAGACTTTCTCTTATCTTTCTTATGATGTATACTTGTATCACCATATGAGTTGTGATATTCTCATATATTGTATTGTACATTGTATTAAGTTTTATTACATATCACGTGACTTGTGCAGTGGATGTTGGTTCATTATGTATATCTTATGATATCAGTTGTATCAAGGTTTCATTTATGAGATGATGTTCTTGTTATTCATTTTCATTATATGGAGATTGTATATTGTTTATTGTATTGAGTAGATCAGTTTACTTATGTAATTCTACATCATGGAATCCTTGGGATTTGTAATCTATAAATGAGTTACATTTATGAGTATGTATTATCTTATGTTATATTGCTTCCACATTGTTACTAATTATAAATTGTTAAATATTTTAAAAAAATCATTTTTGTAAATTTAGTATCTTTTTTAAGGTTAATTTTTCTTGGGTTCTTTGGCGGGGCATTACACTTAGTATCAGAGCCCGAGTTTCTACACTGGGAACTCTGGGATTTTGTACGCCCATTAGGTGTTTAGTTATTGACCATTGTAACTTATAACCTTTTGGTAACAATTTGCAAGTTGTTCATTTACAATTTTATTTGATGCATCTTACCTTAGTGACTGTCTATTGTGTTTGGCTACATTCCCTAATGCATCTAGGATGTTGTATTCTTAGGTTTCGTGAAGTGATTACTCCCTTGAGTCTGGCTAATACTAGTCACTTTGTTATGTGTGATGTTTTATGATTCATTATTTATTTTAGTTTTTGATGATTTTTTCGTATTGTGTCTGGGATAGCATAAAAGTTTTGAACTTTCTTATGCCTAGACTATTCATCTGATTCTCTTTTCCCTATCTATTTTTTGACACTAGTCATGCTTGACTTACTGTTGAATTACCATAGTACATTTTATTATTTATTGGTGGTCTTGTTATTTCCCCGCTTTTGAGTTTTCTTTCTATTTTGTGATGACTATTCTGAATGTTTGATGTTGTTAGCCCAATTTAGGGATAAATGTTGTTTCTATCATGTTTATTATAGACCTTTGATAGAATGTGTAAGGGAGGATATTGCAGAGAATGGTACTAGGGTATTTTATCATAGTAGGCCAATTGGGTAAAAGATCTAAGTCCCCAATTGAATTATGCACTGTATTTATAAGAGAACCATTGTAGCACCTTTATGTAAACCTTGTAATCTTTATTTGTTTTTCGGTTTCCAAGAGTAAGCATACTTTTAGGGGGGTGTATGTAGTGCCTACCCATAATTTACTTTTCACTATTGATGCCAGAATATTTTGGTTATTTTCATGATGATTAGGTATATGTTATGATGATTTTACTGACCCCATACTTGCATGTGTATGATTAGCATATATGTTTTATATTGTTGTGTGGCGCGTCTATCTTACATTTATGTATGATGTGTTTGATGTGGTATAGGAAGGAGACGTAGTTACTTGCAATGCAAGATCCACATGATCGAATGATCCCTATCATTGTATGTTCTATATATTATATACATTCTCGACTTTGTGATGAAGGTTTGCAAGTACTGGGCATCATCTTCCCTAAATTGCTAGAATGAGCATTCCCTATTGCATTATCTCAATGGTATGAGAGGGGAGATAACATTTAGGCCTAAATCCTAGCATAAGCCCTCATTTGTCCTGAAATAGTGGACAAGTATCTAGTTGACTACCTTCTTAAAATTCATCGAGGTGACATGAATTTGTGAACCCTTGTTTGAGCATGCTTATGTTGTACCATCTTTTCTGCATTTTGATTTGGTCAGTTTTATTATGCATGCATGAAGGTCAATGTGGTATTTTGTCGTGATGTAAGTAAAAGAGTAATTATAGGTTAATTAAAAAGTTTAAATAATTGAACCTTTTAAGAATAATAAAATATTAAATATATAGATATTTAATTAATATGGATTAATTAAATACCTGTATTTTTTAAAAGGTATTTAATTAAAAGTTTAAAGATAAAGTTTGAATATTTAATTAAATATTATGTCTAAATAGAAATTAAAAGGCATATTTAATATAAATAAATTATTAATATGCTATAAATATTATTCATAACAAAAAATAATAATGTATAATGTAATCGCATTTAAATATTAATAATAATAAATTGAGTTTTTATTCTAATTAAAAATTGAGTTTTGTGGAGAATTAATTATTTAATTTTAAAAAAAAGGAAAGAAAACAAAAAAAAAGAGATGAAATGAAAGAAAGGATATATATATATATATATATACACGCACACTTAATTTGGGAAAAGAAACTAAATAAATAAATAAAAACTATTTATTTAGTATTAAAAGAAGAAAGAGAAAGGAAATTGGGTATTTCTTTCTTTTAAAAATAAATAAAAAAGTAAATTGATTTTATTTAAAAAAAACAAAGAAAACAATTCTTTTATCTTTTTTTTTTCAGGGTTAAATTTTTTTAGGAAGTTGTCCTAGAAACCCTAGTTAAATAGTTTTAATTATGAGAGGATTTTGGGTCATTTTTTTAAAGAAGGGAGGACAGAGAATTTTCAGAACACAAGTTTTAGGAGACAGATTACAGGTTTTGCATGGTGATGTTCAAGTTAAAGAATATGTTTTTTAAAGCTTGAGAGTGAAGTTTATTTTTTGGTTCTTCTTCTTCTTCTTTTTCTTCTTCTTCTTCAATTTAACAAGTCTACCTAGCGTTCTCAAGGTACGAGTTTATGAGTCTTTTTGTAGTTTTTGTTGGAAAGATTGTTTTCTTCGTGCTTGCTTGATTGTGATTTGATTTTGAGTTAAGGTTATTTTTATTTCTAAAATAATTTATACATGTGATTAGGGTTTTCTTGTGAGTTATGTTTATGGCATGTCTGGTATTCTGTGAGAATTTGTATGGAAACCCTAGGGGAGAATAATTTAAAAAGGATACATTTGTGTTGTACATCCATAAGGTTTTACCAAATTATGCAAATTTAGTGCACATAAGTTTCAATTGTATGGAGGAATCCTTTATTATGAACTATGTGTATTATAGATACTTGTATGTAAGTGAGACATGTAACTGATTGAATATTTGAAGATGTTAAGTTGATTATCGAAATGCAGAAAGATAATGCAAGACATTAAATTAGTTAATGGATTGTATTGCCATTGATGTCAACTTGATATATCTGATTGGTTATATTCAAATTGTCAAAAACTTCAGAGAATCAGAGAGGTACAAGATTATTATTTCAGTAATTCATAAAAGACCATCATTCACTAAGTGACTACAAACACCGACGGTTAGTGGAACCTAACAGATAGAGAAACCTGAGAGCAAAGTTACAGTGATGACTAAGCAACAAAAGCTACAAGCATTACCAATGAGAAAAATCAAAATCATAATCGACGGCCAGAATTACAGTGTTACCTGACGGACAGACAACACCGACAAAGAAGCTCGAGGAAAATTGAAGTGTTGACCAAAGATTCCAAGAGTTAAAACACTGAAGTTAAATGGAGTTCAGAAATTAAAAAATATCTAGTTGGAAAAGCTAAATATAGACTTAACTGGTTGTTGACATTGTTTTAATCGACAAGTTAAAGCCAAAGATAAGTAAAATATGAAAAGTTATTTTATCCAGTTGTTAAATAAGATTTCTATGAGATAAAATGGGAGTAATGCTTTAACTCAAAGATTGGATAAGATTACAGATCACACCAAGAACAAGAAAATCAAGAAGAGAGAAATGATGATATCATGTCTATAAAGAGAAAACTTAATTGATTCTAAATTAAGGGGAGTGAATAGAAAAAGAGGATGCTGGAGAGAAACTAATGAAGAACAACTTCATACAGTCCTAATCAATCAAGCTAAGGAAAGAGCTAACAATTTGTGCAGACACTAAGCAACAGAGAACAACATCACTGAGTAGAAATAAGTGGAGCAAAGGTACTGAAAAGATATATTGATCAAAATGGTTTAATGAGCTTACAATAGATCTGAAAATCTACAAGTATAAGTTTTATGTGTGAATAGATCATTTACTATTTTAGTTTAACCATTGATTCAAAAAGTTTCTTAACTGTGCAAGATTTAAAGATCCTTTCTATATTGAGATACATCCTAAGAAGTATCAAAAAGTTTGATCACGAAGATAGCATGAGATGCCAGATACCATTTGACAAACTACATTGGGTTTGGTGATAGAAGGTAGCATAGAGATGCCTGATATCAAGTGAAAAACTAATCTATTAAATCCTCTAATAAGGTCACACCTAACAGTGTGTTTGTAATGTTTAACAAGGTTGGATCTTCAACGAGCTCACTTCAGAAGAGTGAAAATATCGGGTTACCGCTCCCAAGTGGTTTTTCCCTTAACAGGGTTTCCACGTTAAAATCCATGTGTCAATGTGTTTATGAGTCATTACTTTAGTGTTTTTCATTGCACATAAATAATCTGGATTGATCGATATACTCTAAGTAATTTACTATTTTTTGGTAAATGAAAGACTACTATTCGGTAAACTAAAAGAATAAGGTTTAAAAGAGAACTCCGAGCAGTAGTTATTTGATAAGTTTATTTGAAGGCATTCATCTTTTAGGACTGAAGATAACTAGAGGCTTAATATTGTGGTACAAAGTTTTTGGGTTGATGATGGGGAGGTCACCTAACTCTCTGAAATTCCTACTCTCTTCTAGGAATCTCACCTGGAATCCTATTCTATTCAGGATTCTCTAGACTCACCTTTGAGTCTCGTAGGGCTATTCTCAGACCCTAACCAGAAGGACTTTTCTATTCCCTCTCTCCTAGGTTCCCTACCCACCAAAATGTATTACTCCTCACTGTATCTCACTCTTCATGACTGAATTCATTACAGTCATGCACCTTCTGATTTATCTATCTCTTCTACAAGTCTCTCTAGCCAGACCATAGTCTCGCCTAGGACTTGTTTGCAATCTTGACTAGCTTCTCATCTAACACAAATACAGAAACAAACATAATGTACAAGGTGGATGCTTCTTGACTGTCACAATCCATAGAACAGATTATCAGAGTCAAGAAGCACCCATATTATCTATCAGAAACAAAACAACACTTTCACAGAAATCTACTCAGAACAACAAAACACGTAAAGTATAGACAGACTTCTCTTTATTGATTATACAGAAGATTACAACTCTCTGCTAGTCTATTCTCTGCAACTAACTAACTCACTGAACTGAACTGAACTATCTCTACCGAACTGAACCTTTTTCACAGATTCTTCTTCTCGGTTTTATCTCTGTCTTTTCCTTGATTCTGTAACCCTGGCGGTTACCTGTCGATCCCAGACTTCCAGCTGTTCTCTGTTCTCCATTCTCGTTTGCAACCTGTCATCACCTTCTCTGCATGGTCGACACTCTGTATATGGCTCTTTTCTTTCGTGTCATTCTCTTTTCTATTTGGCGGTTATGACTTTTCAATGTCCTCTCCTATCGACACATCAGCATGTTTGATCCTTTGACTGTTCTTGTTTTCCATCGCGTAGTCGCAAATGAAATTGACCTTTCATGTCTTGGTCTGCGACTGAGCGATTACCTACTTGTCACGCTCTCACTATGCATTTACCTGCCTTGGCTTTTACCTCGCGACTGAGCGATGACTCTTTATCACGCACCCGCAATGCATTGTTCCGAGTTATGTTTTCTGCTGCGACTGAGCGATGAGCTCAAGTCGCATACTCGTACTGTTCTTCCTCGAGCTACTCTTTGTTCTATGAGTTAGCGATGCACATTAGTCGCGCACTCGCTGCACTTCAATCTGAGCTGCTACTTGCTTAGCGAGTCTACGATGCACGTCAGTCGCGCACTCGCAACTCTTTCTGACGAGCTGGCCATATCTCGGCGGCTGAGCGATACGATCAGTCACGCACTCACTATGTTTCTACTCAAGCTGTTATCTACTCTATGACTGAGCGATGGGCTTAGTGTCGCGCTATTGCACTGTCTGGAGACGAGCTGCCTTTTCTTCCGCGACCGAGCGATGATCACCCATCGCGTTGTCGCACCATGTTTTCTCTGACTGCGAATTGACTCGCGACTAGGCAATGAGCTCCTTATCGCATTGTCGCGCACTGTCTTTTTTGCTAGCCGTCTGTGACTGAGCGACTAGTTCCTCATCGCGCACTCGCTCACTAATAGACTTAACTCATGACTAGCTCGCGAGTGTGCGATGCATGACTTTTCTGCTCTCTACTGGCTCCGTGACTGAGCGACTAGGAAAAACATGACTTTCTCATTAGAAAACTTGTATCAAAACTTGTTCAAAATTTCTGAGGTTAGGGTTTTGACCTAAACTCTAGGGTGCTCTGCACCATACCCCCCCCTCTCTAAGACGGCAAAAAAATTTAGCTGGAACTAGTCGGCAACAATGCCGAACTAATTCCCTGTCTTCTGCATTCTGCTTCGTCCAACCAGGTAGCTTCTGCCTCTGGTAACCTTGACCACTTTACTAGGTATTCTCTATATACCCTATGCCTGGTTATCTTCTGAATCCTGGAATCCAGAATTTTCTCTACCTGCAACGTGGATTTAGGCTAAACCTGGATGTCTTTGACATCTTTTCCTATCTCCCTCTGTTGAATGTTCTCAGGTATCACTGGTCCTTTGTATGGAATCAAATCCTGCACATTAAAAATAGGTGATATATCCAAATGGTTAGGTAAATCAATTTTATAGGCATTCT
>MU223373.1:3225549-3244634 GCA_018584345.1 Thuja plicata | reverse complement strand
AGTCATGCACCTTCTGATTTATCTATCTCTTCTACAAGTCTCTCTAGCCGGACCATAGGCTCGCCTAGGACTTGTTTGCAAACTTGACTAGCTTCTCATCTAACACAAATACAGAAACAAACATAATGTACAAGGTGGATGCTTCTTGACTGTCACAATCCATAGAACAGATTATCAGAGTCAAGAAGCACCCATATTATCTATCAGAAACAAAACAACACTTTCACAGAAATCTACTCAGAACAACAAAACATGTAAAGTATAGACAGACTTCTCTTTATTGATTATACAGAAGATTACAACTCTCTGCTAGTCTATTCTCTGCAACTGACTAACTCACTAAACTGAACTGAAATATCTCTACCGAACTGAACCTTTTTCACAGATTCTTCTTCTCGGTTTTATCTCTGTCTTTTCCTTGATTCTGTAACCCTGGTGGTTACCTGTCGATCCCAGACTTCCAACTGTTCTCTGTTCTCCATTCTCATTTGCAACCTGTCATCACCTTCTCTGCATGGTCGACACTCTGTACATGGCTCTTTTCTTTCATGTCATTCTCTTTTCTATTTGGTGATTATGACTTTTCAATGTCCTCTCCTATCGACACATCAGCATGTTTGATCCTTTGACTGTTCTTGTTTTCCATCGCGTAGTCGCAAATGAAATTGACCTTTCATGTCTTGGTCTGCGACTGAGTGATTAACTACTTGTCGCGCTCTCGCTATGCATTTACCTGCCTTGGATTTTACCTTGTGACTGAGCGATGACTCTTTATCGTGCACCCGCAATGCATTGTTCCGAGTTATGTTTTCTGCTGCGACTGAGCGATGAGCTCAAGTCGCATACTCGCACTGTTCTTCCTCGAGCTACTCTTTGTTCTGCGAGTCGGTGATGCACATTAGTCGTGCACTCGCTGCACTTCAATCTGAGATACTACTTGCTTAGAGAGTCTACGATGCACGTCAGTCGCGCACTCGCAACTCTTTCTGACGAGCTGGCCATATCTCGGCAATTGAGCGATATGATCAGTCGCGCACTCACTATGTTTCTACTCGAGCTGTTATCTACTTTGCGACTGAGCGATGGGCTCAGTGTCGCGCTATCGCACTGTCTGGAGATAAGCTTCCTTTTCTTCCGTGATCGAGCGATGATCACCCGTCGCGTTGTCGCACCATGTTTTCTTTGACTGCGAATTGACTCGCGACTGGGCGATGAGCTCCTCGTCGCATTGTCGCGCACTGTCTTTTCTGCTAGCCGTCTGTGACTGAGCGACTAGTTCCTCATCGCGCACTCGCTCACTAATAGACTTAACTCATGACTAGCTCATGAGTGTGCGATGCATGACTTTTCTGCTCTTTACTGGCTCTGCGACTGAGCGACTAGGCAAAACATGACTTGCTCATTAGAAGACTTGTATCAAAACTTGTTCAAAATTGTTGAGGCTAGGGTTTTGAGCTAAACCCTAGGGTGCTCTACACCAGTTGATTTATTGGAATATTTTTGAGGCCACTGATTCACCCCCCCCCCCTCTCTGTTATTCTAACAATTGGTATCATAACTTGTGTGCTTAGAAAGGGAGTTTAACAACTCAAGAAAAAGATCACAAGATGAATAGATGAGATCTGCTCAAGTTGAATAAAGACAACTTTACATCATGACAAAGAAGAATAAGACTCCACCTATCAGGTATTGGTAATGATGTTACTCAACACCTTGATATTGAATATGCGTTGCCTACAAGACCTCACACTCTTGAGAAATTGAGAGAAAAGCATGAGCATAATTGCATGATGATAGAGCTTTCTTCCTCACTCTCCGATGCTGAGTTTGAATATGTCCAAAACTGCACCTTTGCAAAGAAAATGTGTGATAAATTGAAGCTAGGGCATGGAGGAGATTCTAATTTACTAAGAGCCAAGGCATAAAGCCTAAGAGGGAGGTTTGATGACCTAAGGATGAAAGAAGGAGAAAATATCACTCAGTATAGCTACAAAATCAAAGAGGTAGTCAATGTTATCTAAGGATTTTGAGGTGTACTTGAAGAGGAGACAGTGGTAAGTAAAATCCTAAGAACCTTACTGCCTATATATACTATTAGAGTATCTTCTATACAAGAAATGAGAGCAGTTGTAAACAATACAGTTACTCTAGATAGTCTGATTGGTAGACTGATTTCATTTGAGATGAATAATTTTGATAATAGTGTCTTACCATCTATAGAATCTGCATTCAAATCTTCTTTGAAAATAAGTAATTCAAGTCATAGAGACACTATTATAAATGATAGTGAAAGTGATAGTGATGATCAAGATATTGATGAGATTGAAGCACTAATGGCAAGAAGATTACAGAGAGGAAAAGGTAGATACAAAGGTAAATTACCACTTGTATGTTACAATTGTAAAGAGGTTGGACACTTTGCTACAAGATGTCCTAACATAAGAAAAGATGATAGAAGTTATGACAGCTCATATGAGAAGAAGTTTGATAGAGGTGATAATAGAGATTTTTGAAGCAACTGACAATTTGACAGAAGAGATACTCGAGACAACAAGGAAAAAGGGAAGAAAGCTTTTTACCTGGTTGATAACAAAGCTGATGACACTAACATTGAATCTGAAGAAGACATTGAGATGGTATTTGTAGCCATGAAGGATGTTTTAGTCAAAGAAGAAGAAAGGTATGTAGAGTCTTCACTCATATCTAAGGTTAGTAAGAATGATGTCTAGATCATAGATAGTGGTTGGACTCACCACACAACTAGTGATAAACAAAATTTTGAAACCTTTGAATACTATAATGGTGGTATAGTAAGAATGGGTAATTACACACCTTGTCCAATTGAAGGTAAAGGAACTATAATGTTGAATAACTTGATGAAATGTGAAAATGCTTATTGGGTAAAAGAACTAAATTATAATTTGTTAAGTGTTTCATAGTTGAATAATATAGGCAACCGAGTGGCATTTGAAAATAAGAAGGAAAAGATCTTCAATGAATCAGGAAGGTTGATTGGAATTGGCGATCAAACAAAAGGTAACCTTTTCTATCTTTATGAAATTAACACCACTTTTTTGATGGCTATAAATGAATACATATAGTTGTGGCACAAGAGATTGTGTCATGTGAATTTTGACAACATGATAAAGATAAGCAATAAAAGAAAAGTCAGAGGCTTTTCGAGCATGTCTAAGCCCGAGCATATCATGTGCAAGAATTGTCAAAAAGGTAAGATGACAAAGTATAGTTTCAAGAGTAAAGCCCATACATATAATGCCATTCTAGAATTAGTCCATACTGATCTATGTGGACCCATGAGGACAAAGAGTTACTATGGAGATAGGTATTTCATTCTCTTTGTAGATGATTATTCTAGAATGATGACAATTATGTTCTTAAAAGATAAATGAGAAGAATTCAAGATGTTTTTATGGTATAAGGATATGGTAGAAAAAGAAAGTGGTAAGGAATTGAAATGATTAAGGTTAGATAAAGGAGGGAAATTTATTTAAGATGAGTTCACTAACTATTGCAATGAGCATGGAATTAAAAGACAGGTTTCTACACCAAGAACACCACAACAAAATGGAATTGCTGAGAGAAGAAACAGATCTATTGTTGATTGTGCAAGAACATTGACGATTGAGAAAAGTATTACTCAAACATTTTGGAGGGAAGATGTCAGTACTGCTATCTACACATTAAATAGAGTACAATTGAAGAAGGACACAAAGAAGACACCCTGTGAGCTATGGTATGGTCACACACCCAATGTAAGTTACTTCAGAATTTTTGGCAGCCAATGCTATATTTTGAAGGATGATAGAAATGGAAAGCTTGAATCCAAAAGTGAAGAAGGTATCTTTCTAGGGTATTGAACCAAAAGAATGCCTTATAAATGTCTTAACAAGTCATCTAACAAGATCATTGGAAGTGCAAATGTGAAAATAGATGAATTTGTAGAAAAGAATGATTATGAAAGAAGAAAAGATCCAGAGGACTACTACAGGTTTTTTTATACTGAAGAACCTGACACTCTACTTGAGAAATAGTGTATCACTCCTGAGCAATAGAACATTGCACCGAGCATCATGCTGTAATTAACGAAAATTAGAAAAATCCTCAAGATGATGTTATGAGTGATGGAGATCAGAATGAAGGTCAAGATGATGATTAGAATGATGAACATAGAGCTTAACCAAAACTTTCCAAGTATTTCAGAAGACATCATCCACAAAATCATATCATAGGAGACAAGAAGGCCAAAATGAGAACAAGAAGTAAGTCACTAAACACTAGATGTTTCATTTGTGATTTGAGCCTAAATCTATTAATACTGCACTTGAAAATGAGGAATGGGTCAATTCTATGAATGAAGAAATAGAATACATTGTGAAGTATAGTACATGGACACTAGTACCGAGACCAGATGACAAGAATTTCATCGATACCAAATGAATATTCATAAACAAGCTGAATGAGAATGGAGAAGTCACAAGAAATAAAGCAAGATTAGTACGCAAGGGGTATGCACAAGAAGAAGGTATTGATTATGGTGAAACCTTTGCACCCGTTGCTAGACTATAAGGAGTTAGAATCTTACTTGCTTATGTTGCATTCAAAGGAATCAAGGTATACTAGATGGATGTCAAATCTGCATTCCTAAATGGAATACTTGAAGAAGAGGTATAAATTGAACAACTAGAAGGGTTTGTTGATCTAGACAAGAGAAACATGGTAGGTAGACTACATAAAGCCTTGTATGGATTAAAAAAAGCACCGAGAGCCTGGTATGAAAGAATTCACTCCTATCTCATTAGCGTTGAATTTGTAAGAACAAGTAAAAATAGAAATTTGTACTTAAAAGAAGATACCGATTGTAATATTTTGATTGATGAAATATTTGTTGATAATATCATTTTTGGGGGAAATAAGGTGTCTCAACCTTGGATAATTCCTATTCTTATTATTTGTTTTGTAAAATGGATTTTCTTGCAAATAATGTAATTAAGTGTGAGTGTACATGTCTAGTTGGCATGTTGATGTGTCACTCCACTTGATGTGTCAGTATCTTGAATTTTGTGTAAGGAGATCATGGCTGAAATGGTTATGATGGATTCCTATGACACATAAGAGCTATTTCTAGGAGATTTCAATGACAGGTGAAGACATGCAAGACATGTGGCAACTGATAAAGTTTAGTACTTTACACTTTACCTCCTTTGTTCTCAGAGAATGGTAAACCCTAATACGGCTATCCTTAGAAGTTTCCCTAAAAAGGAAAGCTCATGATATAAGTGTTTTTCAGGGTTACAAGAAAGGATACAAAAAGAGTGTATTGTTGGTATGATTTGGTGCTACTGGATTTGTCTTAGAGTGTCGATTGTCTCCTAAAAGAACTTGCATTGCAAGTGTGTTGTAACCGTTGTGTTAAAGATAATACATTGTGTAGGTTTTGGAGTGCTGGGGTTTTTTACCAAAAGGTTTTCCCCAGGGTAAATCATTGTGTCATTCTCTATTTTCTGTATGCATGGTATGTGGCTGCAATATCATTGTTAAAGTAGTTAACGAATCTGAAATTGTAAGGATTTAAAATAATTTGCACAATACTTTCCTATAGAGATTAGTGTAGGAAGTTGTTTCCACACCTGAGTTTCCTTACACTAACATTGCCTGGATCAAATAGTTGCTGGAAGGTATGAATATGAAGATTCTTGAACCAGTGATTATCTATTGTGATAATACCAGTGCAATTAACATATCAAAGAATCCACTCATGCATGCTAAGACTAAGCATATAGAAATCAAGTATCATTACTTAATAGAAAAAGTGAAAGCAAAAGCAGTGATACTAGAATATGTTCAATCAAAGGAACAATTAGCTAATATATTCACCAAGCCATTACCGAAAGATGAATTTGAGTACCTGAGAAAGAGACTAGGGGTCAAACCCTTGTCTATCAGTCAGTAAGCGGACTAGAAGGTTGCATCATCCTATACCAAACCACAAGATCACTCATGTTGATGTAAGAACATAGATGAACTGCAAAGATACATCTGTACACAACAAGGTACAAATCTACACCAAACACCAGAGTGAATGTATTGCTGATGGATAGGAAAATTCAAGGAGTATATTATAAAAGGGGATGGAAGATGATATTGAAGAATTATTTGGCATTGTTGTCAAAGGGAGAGATTATCTCATTATCAATAATTATAAAGGAGAGATTATCTTAGCTGCAAAAAATATTATATCATTATCCATGGAGAAAGAGTTCCTAAGAATTCAAAGGGAGAGTTAATCATTATCCAAAAGGAGAGATTGATTACATATGAATTATCCATCAAAGGGAGAGAAATAAGAAAGGGAGAGAGTATATACTAAGGGAGAAATTGTTGTCAAAGGAAAAAGAGATGTTCAAGGAGAGGAATAGTCAAAGAAGAGCACATATCAGAATAGAGACAGAAGTTGCTACATCTATCTAGTCAAGGGATTGAAGATTGAAGAACCCACTCTGCAAGAAATAAATCTAAGCTATTTGAGCTTACCAAGAGCCAGACATTTGTAATAGTTACAATAGGAAAGATTGATGAAAATTTTATATTTCATATTGTATTAGTATTAATATAGTGTGATAATGTAGTGTGTTTCCATCAATGCCAAAGGGAGAGATTGATGACATGTAACTGATTGAATGTTTGAAGATGTTAAGTTGATTATCGAAATTCAGAAAGATAATGCAAGACATTAAACATTTAATGGATTGTATTGTCATTGATTTCAACTTGATATAATCTCATTGGTTATATTCAAATTGTCAAAAATTGCAGAGAATGAGAGCTAAAAGATGATGCTTTTTAGTAATGCATAAAAGACCAGCATTCACTAAGTGGAACCCGACAGACAGAGAAACCCAAGAGAAAATTCATAGTGATGCCTAAGCAAGAAAACTAACAAGCAAAATCACGAGCATAATCGACGGCTAGAATTACAGTGTTACCCGATGAACATACAACACCGACAAAGAAGCCCAAGGAAAAATGAAGTGTTAAGTGAAGCTTACAAGAGTTAAAACACCAAAGTTAACTGGAGTTCAGAAATGACAAAATATCTAGTTGGCAGAGCTAAAGATAGACTTAACTAGTTGTTGACATTGTTTTAATCAAAAAGCTAAAGCCAGAGATAAGTAAAATATGAAAAGTTGTTTTATCCAGCTGTCAAAGAATATTTCTACGAGATAAAATGGGAGTAATGCTTTAACTCAAAGATTGGCTACGATTGCGGATCACGCCAAGAACAAGAAAATCAAGAAGAGATAAATGGTGATATCATGTCTATAAAGAGACAAATTAATTCATTATGAATTAAGGGCAGTGAATAGAAAAAGAGGATGCCGGAGAGAAACTAATGAAGAACAACTTCATACAGTCCTGATCAATCAAGCTAAGGAAATAGCTAATGATTTCTGTAGGCACTGAGAAACAGAGCACAACATCATCAAAAAGAAAGAAGTGGAGCAAAGGTATTGAAAAGATATATTGATCAAAATGGTTTAATGAGCTTACAATAGATTTGAAAATCTGCAAGTATAAGTTGTATGTGTCAATAGATCATTTACTGTTTTAGTTTAACCATTGATTCAAAAAGTCTCTTAACTGAGAATGATTTAAATATCCTTTCTATATTTAGATACATCCCAAGGAGTATCAAAAAGTTTGATCATGAAGATACCATGAGATGCCAGATGCCATTTGAAAAACTACACTATGTTTGGTCATAGAAGGTAGCATAGAGATGCCCGATATCAACTGACAAGCTAATCTATTAAATCCTCTAACAAGGTCACACCTAATAGTGTGTTTGTAACCTTTAACATGGTTTCTTCTTCACCGATCTCACTTCAGAAGAGTGAAAATTTTGGGTTAACGGACCCAAGTGGTTTTTCCCTTAACAGGGTTTCCACGTTAAAATCCATGTGTCAATGTGTTTATGAGTCATTAATTTAGTGTTTTGCATTGCACACAAATAATCTAGATTGATCGGTATACTCTAAGTTATTTAGTATTTTTCAATAAATGAAAGATTGCTATTCAGTAAACTAAAAGAATAAGGTTTAAAAGAGAACTTTGAGCAGTAGTTATTTGATAAGTTTATTTGAAGGCATTCATCTTATAGGACTGAAGATAGCTAGAGGCTTAATATTGTGGTACAAATTTTTTGGTTTGATTTATTGTAATATTTTTGAGGCCACTGATTCACCCCCCCCCCCTCTCAGTTATTCTAACAGTAAGGATATGAGTTTGAACACATGTTTTTTATTAGGGTTGTGAAGAGTCAGGGTAGGAAATAATTTTCATTTTAGATGTCACCTTGAAAATATAAATACACTTTAAGATGCCCATTTTGGTTTTATTCAACATATATCAATATCAAATAGGGTTCCTTTGTACAGAAATTGTCAAATAATGGCTGTTATAGTGAAATTAGGCCTATTTGAGCTTGATTTTTCAATCGGAGTCTGATGAAAATTCATCCATAAATTTTTCTAATTACATAATTAGGAAAATCATTTTGGTGATATTTTAACTAATATTTTTATGAATATTTACATTGTGTTTTATGATGATCCAACGGTGCAACAAAAAGTTATAGTCTTTTTACAAAACTAGTCACCTTTATTTCTGAACAGGGTTGTTAGAGAAATTTATTTTTTACACCATTTAAATAACCTTATCTTTAGGACTGGAAAGAATGAAAAATATGTGAAATTAAATTATCATTCCACCTATATAAGATGCATATACATGTCATTTGATATGACAATATACCATTTAAACTACTGACATATATGCATAGAGGAAATACACAAAAACTCAATGTTATAAAGTTAAAATTGTTAATAAGTCTTATTAATTAAAAAATTAATTTAATTCAAAAATTATTAAATAATTAATATGAATGATCTAATAAATTTATAATTGAATTTTAAATATCATAGAGATTCACTAAAACACTATATATGTTCCATGTGCGTACTTTATGTTATTAACTAAGTCATTTATGACTTAAGAGTATTTTAATAAATATAATGATGTTATATAAATGGGGTTAAATAATATGTCAAATGTATGCATTTCTTCTCTCATGTGATCTTGTTGTTGTTAAGTGTTAGTGTGGGAAGGTTGTTACCCTAGGTGTGTTTTGTCTTCGAACTTGTACTATCTTATGATTTTATGCCTTTTTGCTCTTTGGGTTTCATATTTTGGAAAGTTCATAACCTATTTATGTCACAATTGGATCATATATTGTCTTCGGTACATCTATGAGCGATGTCATTTGTTCCTCGAGTCCTTGATCTTTATGTTATTTTACCATAAGCAGTGACAACCAATATTGTGTTGAGTTGTGATTTGTTCAATTGGTCACCTTGTTTCTTCTAATATGATTGTTCAATGTTTTGAGTGATGGTATTTTTATTATTATTATTTACTCCATGTTGGAGAGAGATACTTTTGATGCTATTGAGGATCATTGTTTTGGTGATATGAGATTTAGAGAATTTGGTAATTTTTTATCGAGATATCCATTATGGGACAGATGACTTTTTGAGATGTCCATTATGGGATGGATGTCTTATTGAGATGTCCATTATGGGATGAAAAATATGGATCCTTGTATAGGATGCATTATTCTTTGTTATGATCCAACATTTTCATTGATTATTTTCATGATTTAATGCTTTACAATAAGTATTTTATGGTTTTGGCTTTATCTTCTTATAGTTGGGAGCATTAGGGTAGGTTATCTAGGAGCATAGAGGAGAAGTGGCTTGCAATGGGGGGCCAGGGCCCTAAGAGGCTACTAGGGTAACTCATTTTAAGTGATAACTTAATGCAATTAATTGAGAGAAAATATTAATAAGACAAATATGTTTAGAATCTGTGTTTGTATGAAATGATTACTGAGCCACATAGAGTCACTTGGGGGCCAGGGTCTAGAGGGGCTACCATGGTAACACAAGGGTAGACTTATGTGATGACACTTCCTTATATGTGTTCTAGGTTCCTAAGTGAGTATTTGTTACACTTTCTTTGTCTCTTGATCTTTCATATTTTTAACCTTGAAATATTCTTGTTACCTTTTTATCCGGTGTACCTTTGCATTAGTCTTTCTTGTTTGGTTTTTTTTCTGTGTGTGGTCCTATTTTTATCTCCTTAGCATGGTGGGAGTGGACTTTTGGTTCCACGTGGTCGAGTGGTAGTGATTCTTATTACCATTGAGATTTGACGTTTGTGACTTTTGCTTGGATGATCCTTGTTGCAGTTGTACCTTCTTGTTCTTCATTATTGGTGACTTTCTCTTATCTTTCTTAATATGTATATGTTATAATAACTGAGAGGGGAGTGAATCAGTTAGACTCAGTGCACTCAAAAAATGATCTTGCAGTCCCAAATTCCTCCAGATGTATAACAAAACAAATTCAATCATATAAAACTTAGCTCGGTGAAAATATAAACTGTGATTTCAAAACTTACTGTTAAGTTGTGTACCAAGTATCAGTAAATTAATACTGTGGTTATCGATCTAGATCAATAAAATAAAGTATAAAGTAAAATAACAATCCACAACATTCATATACATTGACACATAGATTATTAACATGGAAACCTTGCTAAGGGAAAAGCCACCTGGGACCGGTAACCCAAAATATTTTCACTCTTCTAAAGTGAGCTCGGTGAAGAGCCAACCATTTTAAAGGTTACAATTTACACTGTTAAATGTGACCTTGTTGGAGAATTTAAAACTACAAGTTCTCTTTTGACCATGCATTCACTATGGCGTCAACAAGAAAACAATTAACATTCTCTGAATGTTCTAATAAGGATTCACTATCCCACTCGGTTAAGAGATTTATCTATAAAAATGGTTAAACTGATTTAGTAATGATCTGATTCAAATACAACTCTGATTTGTAGATATTCAAATCTATTCTAAGTACATAATACCTCTAATCATTTTTTTTCACTTCAGTTCATATCATACTTTGTTCTGCTTGATAATCCTCTTTCCTATGTTTTGCTCGGTGATGTCTACAGAAATACTTAGTTTTGTCTTTAACCAGTTTGATCAGTCATGCATCAATTTCACATGTATGCTTTAGCATCTGTGTACATACATATTTCACAAAATAATTTCTTGTCTCTTATATAGACATCATGTATCGTTTAATTTTCATCCTTCAAATTGTGTCGCTTAATCTTTGTCATTTATTTTCCCACCTTATCCTTCCTCGACAGTTGTGTTAAAAACACATTTCAATTTCTGTCGTCCGATCTTCCTTAATTTTAATAACCGTTTGATCAAATAAAAAAATTTATCTTTTACCTTGAAATCATCAATTGTTAGCTCAGCATTTTAGATGGCCTTAGTTTGAATTAATTTCTTAATCAGTAGTTGTGTCAGCAATCCTTTTCTCAGTTAACATTGGCACTCGGTATACACTATGTTTTACTCGGTTTATACAAAACTTCTTCATTTTTACGACCACATAAACATTGTTTGTTCCAAATCTTCAATACATAACAAATTTTTTCCACCATAATAACACTCAAATAATTGACATCAATGACAATACATTAACTGATAATGTTTATCATCACTTCTGCAACTCGGTTGAATATCAAAAAATGACTTCAAACATATAATCAATTGTATTTCATCAATCTCTCCCTTTGGCATTTATGACAACAAAATATGAAATATGCAATATAATATGTCATACAATAAATACCAAACTTTTGTTCTGCAACTGCAACAATTCAGTAGCTCTCCCTAGCTTGAATATAATTTGTGTTAGTATACACAAAATATGCATTATGCAGGCTCTCCCTGCTATTTTGTCTTTTTAGCTCTTGAATCTCTCTGTAGATTAGATATGTCTCTCCCATTCTCTTTTCTCCCTTGGATATATATTTCGGTGATCATTTCTCTACCTTTATATTTCATGACTTTCTCTCCCTTTGACAACAATGCCAAAAAGAAATATGCAGCTCTTCAATAGCCAAATAAAATATCTCTAATTTTCGGTGTAGTAGGTACCTTTCACTGTACAAATATCTCTATGTTGGTCTAGTTCAGCTTTGCATCAAAATGATTGATATTTTGATTTCATGTAGGTTGATGCAACCTCCTAATCTACTTAGTTACCAATAGACAATGGATGAACCCCTAGTCTACCTCTCAAGTACTCAAATGTATCCTTCGGTAAGGGTTTTGTGAATATGTCAGCAAGTTATTCTTTTGATTATACATATTCCAATATTACTTATTTCTCTTGTACTTTTTCCCTCAATTAGTGATACTTTATAGATATGTGCTTTGTCTTTGCATGCATCACAAGATTCTTTGAAATATTTGTAGCACTTGTGTTATCACAATAAATCATCACTAGTTCAGTGATCTCCTCATTCATTCCTTTCAACAATTTTTTTATCCATGCTATGTTAGAACAATTTTCAGTAGCAGCAACATACTCTACTTCTGTAGTTGACTGTGTTATGCATCCTTGCTTCTTGCTAATCCAAGTAACTAGTCTTTCTCCAATAAAGAATGCTCCACAAGTTTTTCTCTTTCTGTCATCTATATTTCCAACGCAGTCAACATCTGTATAGACTTTCAATTCAAAATTTCCTTCTCTTTTATACCATAGCCCATAATCCTCAAGTATTCTAAAAATATCTAAAAATTATTTTTACAGATGTCGTATGTGATTCCCTGGGGTTAGCAGAAAATATTGCAACTATTCCAACTGCATGTGCTATATCTAATCTTGTGTGAACAACATACAACAATTTACCAATCATAGATCTATAAAAGGTTTGATTTACCTCAGGTGTCTTGTCCTCTTTTGTCAATTTGCATCTTGTCACCATAGGTGTTCCAACTATTTTTTATTCTTTTATTCTAAATGTCTTTAGTACTTCCTTGATGTATTTTTATTGAGAAATGTATATTCCTTCATGTTGTAAAATTTACAATCCTAGAAAAAATTTGGTCTGACCAAACATTGGCATCTCAAATTCTTTCCTAATTTCATCAGCAAATGAAGTGCATAAGTTATCATTACCTCCAAATATGATATCATCAACAAATATTTCAGCAATAAGTGTCTTATCATCATTTCCTCCTTTTAAATATAAAACTTATTCTAATAAATCCAATACTTATTAGATAAGAATGCATTCTTTCATACCATACTCTTGGTGCTTGCTTTAGTCCATATAAAGCTTTGTGTAACTTACATACCATGTGTGTCTGATCAAGATCAAAAAATCCCTCAGGTTGTTCAATGTATACCTCCTCTTCTAGTATTCCATTCAAAAATGCAGATTTAACATCCATCTGATATACCTTGAATCCTTTATATGCAGCATATGCAAGTAGTATCTTTACTCCTTCAAGTCTAGCAACGGGTGAAAAAGTTTCTCCATAGTCAATTCCTTCTTCTTGTGTGTACCCTTTGCAAACCAATCTTGCTTTATTCCTGATTACATTCCCATCTTCATTCAATTTGTTTCTCAAAATCCATTTGGTGCCAATGACATTTTTATCACTCAGTCTCGAAACTAATGTCCATGTCTTATTTTTTGTATCTACTAAATTTCCTCATTCATGGCATTAATCCAGTCTTCATTTTCTAATGCATCTTTAACATTCTTAGGCTCAAATTCAGAAATTAAACAAGTGTCATCTCTAAACTTACTTCTTGTCAGTATGGTTTCTCTTTTATCTCCAATGATCTGATCTCGTGGATGGTGTCTTCTTATGTATTTAGAAATTAAAGGTTCAGTTCTTGGTCCTTCGTCATCTTCTTCAGTATCTGCATTATCTTCTGGTTCATGATCTTTTATTTCAGCATTTTCCTGATTCTCAGTTTGTGTTATCTATTTCCTGGTAATTTTAATCTATTTCCTGGTAATGTTAGGCATCTGCGTTAGCATAGTGTCAAGTTCTTCCCAGTAAACAAATCTATTTTAGTCCTCTGGTTTTTTCATGTTGTCTTCATCATTTAACTCAACAAATTCATCAAATTTCACATTTGCACTCTCAATGATTTTTTTAGTTGACTTGTTCAAACATTTGTAAGCTTTACTCTTAATAGAGTATCCAGGAAATATTCCTTCATCACTCTTTGAATCAAATTTTCTATTTCGATCATCTTTCAGAATATAACACCTACTTTTGAATATTGTAAAATAGTTCACATTGGGAGCACTACCATACCATAGCTCATAAGGTGTTTTGTTTGAATATTTCTTTAGTTTTACTTGGTTTAGTGTGTAGACTACTGTGTTAACTTATTCTCTCCAGTATGTTTGTGCAACTTTTTTTTCAATCATCAATGTTCTAGCACAATCAACAATTTATTTGTTCCTTCTTTCAACAATCTCATTCTTTTGTGGTGTCCTTGGTGTAGAAACCTATCTTTTGATTCCATTCTCATTAAAAAATTTAGTGGACTCATCATAAATAAATTCACCTCCTCTATCATATCTCAAACACTTCAGATCTCTACCAGTTTCTTTTTCCACTTTTTCCTTATACCACTTAAACATCTTAAATGCTTTAGATTTCTCTTTTAGAAACATTACAGTCATCATCCTAGAGTAGTCATCAACAAATAAAATAAAATATATATCCCCAAAATAGCTTTGTGTTCTCATTGGTCCACATAAGTCTGTATGAACTAACTCCAAAATTTCATTTGATGATAAATTATTTCTCTTGAAACTAGATTTTGACATCTTACCCATTTGACCATTTTTGCACATTACATAGTCTAGTTTAGATAAGCTCAGTAATCCTCTAACTTTTCTTTTTCTACTAATCTTAACCGTGTTGTCAAAATTTACATGACAATGTCTTTTATGCCATAGCCATATATCTTCATTCTTTGCCAATAAACAATTAGTTTTAGATGTGTCAAGGTAGAATAGGTTACCTCTTGATTGTTCACCAGTACCGATCAATTTTCCTTTTCCATCATAGATTCTTTCCTTTTTGTTCAATAACCTATGTTATTCAACTGTGAAACACTAAATGGATTATTAAGTCCTTTTACCCAATAAGAATTTTAACATTTGATTTGATTATTCAACATAATAGTACATTTTCCTTCCACTTGACAAGGTGTATCATTTCCCATTCTTACTGATCCTTTGTCATAATGTTCAAGAAATTTGAATTTTCCTTTGTCACTAGTCATGTGATGCGTACAACCACTATCAATAACCCAAATATCATGTTAGCTAACTTTGGATATAAGTGATGTTTCTACATACCTTTCATCTTCATCTAAATCATCTTTTAAGGCTACAAACACTGTCTCAATATCTTCATCACTGTCAAATCCATTGTTATTATTATCTTCAGCAATGTAACAAGCTTTCTTACCTTTATCTTTGTAATCTTGTTTGTCTCTTCTATCACACTATCAGTTTCTTCTGAAATCTCAGCCATCCTTTCTGTCATTAGATCTACCATTTCTATCATCATTCTTCTTGTTAGGGCATGCGACACATTCAAAGAATGAGAAATTTTTTACAAAAAGTGATGAAAAACCTCCTAACAAGATGTGATCCTAATTTAACAGGATGTGATCCAGAATTCTGTAAGAAAACTAGATGCAAAGCGGGATTGACCGGACGTGACCCAAGACATGGGATGCAATTGGAAATGGAAACACTCCTAACTACTGCAAAATTTGACAAAGTGAAAAATAGAAAGCATAAAAAGGTAGGTATCAATCAAATCACGAGCTGTACATAATGGGTCAGGTGTTGGTGTCGATGTGCTAGCTTGAATCAATTTTTCTCCATGGCGACCACCATCTTCTCTATAGAGCTCTGGATTTAATGAGGATAAAAGTGAAAATGAATGGGTAAAAATTGATTTTCAACACTCATATTGGATTTTTTGAGTTGTCTGGAAGCTCCAGAACTCCTCCCAGACTATCAAAATTCAATTTTGTTCTTCTCTGATCTATTGGGAATGAAATCAAATGTGCAGACAACATTTTTAACAGCACAACAAAATTTTTGCAACAGTATCCCAAAAATGCAAAATTTCTCTATATGTTCAAAAAAAGATTTGTAGGCTTTACACAATCAATTTTCCAAGTTCTATATCAACCAATTGCACATTATTCATCAAAATTCTTGGTCCTACATAATTTTTTAGACTCAAAATTTACATTTTCAAGTAGTCGACTTGGTAAAATTATGTTTTCTCTTAACACACATTCGCTTCATCACCTCTTCTAATTGATTATTTCTCGATCCAATCAAATCTATTCCATTGATCTATCATTCTACAGAGGGATTTTATTCCTTTTCCTTCAATTTTGTTCCTGAGGGGGCATGATCACACTTAAAATCAATCAAATTCTTTCTCAAATAGAAACAAAATGACTTCATCATCAAAAGACTAGGGGCATGGTAGTTTCCTTTGATCACATTGGGACTATTGGATAGAAGGCTTCAACATTAAACAAGCTGGATATCTATGCCTACATATTCTCAAATCTTTATCAAGCTCTTAGTAGCTTCCTACTAACCTTTGTTCGATCAAGTTTGGAGTCAGTATTATCAATTCTGGTTTGATCAAGTTCATAATTGATACCTTAGAGCTCTTAGTAGCTTCATACTGACCTTCGCTTGATCAAGTTCAGAGTCATTATTATCAATTCTTGTTCGATCAAGTTCAGAACTGGTATCTTTAGATCTTTGTTTTATTAACCTTTGTTCGATCAATTTCAAAGTCAGTACTATCATTCTTAGTTCAATAAAGCTCAATATTGATCTCATCAGACATTTCATTCAATCAAGGGTAGAATTCTCAAGCTTTTTGAAGTCAACATCAGACATTCTTTGAATCAATGCGCTGCTCGCACATCAACTCAAAGAGGGGCAAATGTAACCACCCTAATTTGGTATACTCTAACTAGAGACCCTATTTTCCCTAAGTGTGATCATACCCCTAATTATGTTAAGACAACTACTCAAATATTGACATAATTTGTTAAAATCAATTTAATCTCCTAAAAATCAAAGTGATTTTACCACTAACTCACATTAATTACATTGGCCTATTTTAATCAAATCAAAACCATTAAATACTTGGCTAAACTAATTAATTAAAGGGAATTATATAAATCTCCTAATTACAACTCCTCACTTGCAAAATGGAAAGTCAATCCATTAGCCAATGAGAGTTAAATCACTTGGATGACTCACAATGATCACCAAAGATTCAATCTCCACCTCTCTTCATAAATCAATCTTGACCACTCATTCCTCAAATTATTCTATAAAAGGAATTCATTTTGAGCTCAATGGGCCCCTAATTTTAGAATTTTAAAGTAATCTTATGCTACTATAATTTATTAGAAATCTAAATGCATTCTTAGCTCAATATTAACATAATTTCATAATCTTTCTTAGGAGCTCTAAAATAAACTTTGATTTAGCATTTAGCTTGCATTCTATTTGAATCTTCCATTCTAAGCTTGTATATGTCACTAATTTATGCATAATATGAGGGAAATTTTAGCATTTATCATACTCTTCTTAGATAGGAATCAATATGTCATTTTTACTGGTTTCTATGTGCTTTTCCTATAATCTTTCATGTTTTTATCACTAATATAATGACATATTAAAGTGTTGTGTTGCATCTTGCAGGTACAATAAATACACACACAATATGCTTAGTGTACCTTTAATAGGTTTTTGTATTCCCATAATAGGGAAATGTGCTAGTGTAATACTCGGCTCCTAACAGGGCTAGGTCTCCTAACAGGGACATTATACTTTTAGTACATATTTGTGGGTACCATGCCCACCAAAGTTTTCCCTTGGCCAAGGTTTCCTCAACAAAAATTCATGTTGTTATGAGTTATCTGTTATGTGCTTATGTTATTTTCATTTTAGTAATTGTATGGTTAAGTTGGAATTTATTAAGTTCATGTTTAAAGTGTTGTAATACTGATTCACCCCCCCTCTCAGTATTACTTAATTCTAACAGGGTCTTATTTCATCTTGGGATTTATCCACATCTTTTGAAAGACTTGTCAGTATTTCAGCATGAACACTTGTTACTGGCTTTTGCTTTGTCTGAAAATATGGTGTTGTCCCTGCAACCAGAGGTATTTGGGAAGCTGGGTCTAAAGAGCATATGGGAACAAAATGAGGAGGAGTAGGAGTAGGAAATGAAGGCAGGGGATTAGGAGTAGAAAATGAAGGTGGAGGAGTGGAAGTTGGAAATGAAGACAGAGGAGTGGAAGATGGAAATTAAGGTGGAGTGGAAGTTGGAAATGAAGACGGAGGAGTGGAAGTTGGAAATGAAGGTGCAGGAGTGGAATTTGAAAATGAAGGTGGAGGAGTGGGTGCCTAAGTATGAGTAGAATCTGAGCCTTTCTTGTAAGGAAACTCAGGTGCAGAAATAGCTTCCTACACTAATCTCTAAAGGAAAGTATTGTGCAAATTCTTTTAAATCCTTACAATTCTAGATTTTTTAACTACTTTATCAAAGATATTGCAATCATATACCATGCATACAAAAAATAGAGAATGACACAATGATTTACCCTGGGGAAAACCTTTCGGTAAAAAACCCCAGCACTCCAAAGCCTGCACAATGTATTATCTTCAACACAACGGTTACAACACACTTGTAATGCAAGTTCTTTTAGGAGACAATCAACACACGGACAAATCCAGTAGCACCAGATTATACCAACAATACACTCTTTTTGTATCCACTCTTGTAACACTAAAAAATGCTTATATCATTGTGCTTTCCTTTTTAGGGCAACTCCCAAAGATAGCCGTATTAGGGTTTTACCATTCTCTAAGAAAATAGGAACCCTAAAAAATTTTTTGGGGTGATGCCCCAAACCCCACGGTTGGGATCAAGGATTGGAAGAGTGTACAGTACTCAACTTTATCAGTTGCCACATGTCATTGCATGTCTTCACCTATCATTGAAATCTCCTAGAAATAGCTCTTACGTGTCATAGGAA
>MU223373.1:3210476-3223814 GCA_018584345.1 Thuja plicata | reverse complement strand
GCCTCAATCCAGGAACCTACATCTTCCATGCCCAAAGCCTCTTTCACAGATCTAGGCTCATCAGTGTTAGTAATCAAAGCAAAAGCACAACTAGAATCTAACATAGAATAACCAAACCTTTCTGGTTTCTTTCTTTTTCTCATGGATCTCCTCAAGGGCTGAGGTAGAGGTTGTTCTTCCCCTTCTTGCAAACTATCAGAGCTGCTAGAGCTCTCCTCATCATTAGACCCAACATGGTCTCTATGTTCAGTCTTCTCAGGGGTAGGAGGAAACTGAACAACATCTTTTTCCTTTTCTTTTTCATCTGGTTGCAGCACAATAGGAGAAGATGTTAGCTCTCTAAAAATAACATTTCTACTATGCAACAACTTACTATTCACAGGATCCCAAAGCTTGTATCCTTTCACACCAATACTGTATCCGATGAAAATACATTTGACAACTTTGTTTTCCAACTTAGATCTTTTCTCCTTTGGGATATGTGCATAAGCTTCACAACCAAGAACATGAAGATGTCTAATTGAAGGCTTCTTACCAGACCACACCTCCATGGGTGTCTTAGCAACAAGAGCTGATGTAGGAGATCTGTTAACCAGATAGCAAGTAGTGGCCATAGCTTCAGCCCAAAACCTTTGTTCTAAACCATCTCCACTAAGCATACTCCTAGCCTTCTCCATCAGTGTCCTGTTCATTCTCTCTGCAACTCCATTTTGCTACGGGGTGTAAGGAGTTGTCTTATGTCTCTCGATTCCTTGTTATTTACAAAACTATTCAAACTTTATGGAAAAAAACTCACCACCATTATCAGTTCTCACACACTTGATTCTTTTACCAGTCTGATTCTCCACAAGAGCCTTAAATTCCTTGAACCGACTGAAAACCCATGTCTTACTCTTCAGGAAATATATCCAAGTCCTTCTGCTGTAATCATCTATAAAAGATACAAAATATATAGAACTGGAGATAGAAGGAACTTTTACAGGACCAAATACATGAGAATGAATAAGATCCAAAATACCAGAAGACTTGTGAGAACTGGAATAGAATTGAACATGATTTTGCTTGCCATAAACACACTGTTCACAAAACTTGAATTTGAGATTACAATCATTTAGCCCCTCGATGAGATTTTTATTTTTCAAGGTCCTAAGACCCTTCTCACCAATGTAGCCAAATCTCATATGCCACAACATTGTCTTTTCTACAAGAATCTTTCCTTCCAAAGTGTTTGCACCCTTAGGTACACTTACTGCACTTTCATCTAAACCCATTGCCATAGTCTTCTTTACTGCTCGTTCAGATGGTGGGGATGAAGTGATAGCCACTCTCTTCTTTGAAACAAAAGAACTATTGCACTGAGCAATGCATGCATCAAGCTAAAACAAAGTACCTCTCCTAGTACCTTTAGCAAGCACCATAGAACCTCTCATCATCTTGCATCCATATTTCAAAAAGGCAACTTGCACACCTACATCATTAAGCATACTTATAGATAATAGTATTCGTGCCAAACCCAGAATGTGCATAACTTCGTTGATTCCCTTTACTCATCCATCAGGAAATCTGATAGTGACCCTTTCACATCCAACTATCTTTAGGTAAGAATCATCACCCAAGTACACCTTTTCACCATCAAACTCTTCATATTTTGAGAACCAGTTTTGATGAGAGGTCATGTGAAAAGAAGCACCCGAGTCTACTAACCACACATCATTGGATGCATGGGCTACCAAAGCTGCAATAAAAGCATCTCCATCTTCTTGAGATTTTTCAGAAGCTAAATCTGAAGCTTTCTTCTTCTTCTTCGATTCTTTGCAGTCCCTCTAGAAGTGCCTAGATTTATCATAGTTCCAACATTTTTCCTTGGACTTTCTAGTAGTTTTAGAACTCCCATGGGATTTGGATCTGCCCTTCTTTGACTTATTGTCATTCTACTTTCCTTTGTCGTTGGATCTCCCATGAACAGCAAGGGCTTCCTTAGATGAATCTGAAGTCTTTCTTCACATCTCCTCAAAGAGCAACGAAGAAACCACATCATCCATACGGAATGTGACTATAGTACTTTTGAGAGCCATCACAAGATGGTCCCATGAATCTAGCAAGGAACAAAGCAGGGTCATACATCGATCCTCCTCCTCGATCTTGGCACCAGATGATGCCAACTATGCAATCAATAAATTGAATGCATTGAGATGATTAGTTACAAATCCACCTTCCTCCATTCTTAAAGAATACAACTTCTTTCTTAGGAACAACTTATTCACCAGAGATTTGGCCTGATACACAGACCCAAGTCGTGTCCACAAAGAATTTGCAGTAGTCTCATCAAGAACATTTAGAAGAATGGCATTTGCTAGATAGAGTCTGATGAGACCCTTAGCCTTCCAATCCTTGATCTCCCAATCCACTTGAGATATCATTGCAGGTCTCACAGCAAGTGAAGTAGCCTCCCATAGATCACGGTCTTCAAGCATGTCTTCCATCTTGAGTTTCCAGAACTCAAAATTAGTGCCATTAAATTTCTCCACCTCCATTCTACTGTATGAGGAACCTGCCATCTCAATCTGCAAATAAGATTCAGAATGCTCTGCACAAAAAAACTCCCACTCAACTTGAGTTTAGCTCAAAAAACCCTACCCAACAACTAGGATCAAAATTTGATCAGGCTCTGATACCACTTGTAAGGAAACTCAAGTGCGGAAATAGCTTCCTACACTAATCTCTAAAGGAAAGTATTGTGCAAATTATTTTAAATCCTTACAATTTCAGATTTGTTAACTAATTTAACAAAGATATTGCAACCATAGACCATGCATACATAAAATAGAGAATGACACAATGATTTACCCTGGGGAAAACCTTTCGGTAAAAAACACCAGCACTCCAAAACCTGCACAATGTATTATCTTCAACACAACGGTTACAACACACTTGCAATGCAAGTTCTTTTAGGAGACAATCAACACACACAAACAAATCTAGTAGCACCAGATTATACCAATAATACACTCTTTTCATATCCACTCCTGTAACCCTAAAAAATGCTTATATCATTGCGCTTTCCTTTTTAGGGCAACTCCCAAAGATAGCCATATTAGGGTTTTACCATTCTCCAAGAAAATAGGAACCCTAAAAAAAATTTTGGCCAATGCCCCAAACCCCATGGTTGGGATCAAGGATTGGAAGAGTGTACAGTACTCAACTTTATCAGTTGCCACATGTCATTGCATGTCTTCACCTGTCATTGAAATCTCTTAGAAATAGCTCTTACGTGTCATAGGAATTTGTCATAATCATTTCAGCCATGATCTCCTTACACACAATTCAAGATGCTGACACATCAACATGCCAACTAGACATGTACACTCGCACTTAATTACATTATTTTCAAGAAATACATTTTACAAAACAAATAATAAGAATAGGAATTATCCAAGGTTGAGACACCTTATTCCTAACATTTCTCTATATCCTATCTCCTTATGTATCCTTGAGAAACTCTTCCTATGCTTCTTGTGAGGTTTGGGAAGTGGAGGACCTTGGAATAGCTTGTGCCTCTACCTCTTTTTTTGTAGATTTCGAACCTAAGCTAGAAGAAAGTGTCTCAGTGTCCCTTTCCTTTCTTGTATTTGTTTCTGTGAGTGGTATGTTTACTATGGGATTAGTGAATTGAGACAGGGGTGGAGTAAGAATAACCTGAGGGATTAGTGGTACATGTCCTTCCACATTAACTTTTTTTGAATGATCAAATGCATCCATCCCTTGATATTCAAACCCTATGAGATTCTGGAAGCCAGACATAAGGAATTCATTGGGACCAAGGAATCTCGGGGGTTTCCTTGTTCTTCCTGTACCTCTTCTTCCCCATAAATTGGGATGTCCTTTTCCAGACCTTTATTATTTGAGGTAGAAGTCCTTAACCTTGTCCTCTTCACTAAAGGTACATCTTCCCCTTCTCCTTATTCCTCTTCTAGTTCTTCTAGTAGATTTTCTAACTGTGAGGATGCGGAGGCTCTCTTCCTCTTATACACTTTCTTTCTCTCTCTTGAGGTGACCATAGGTTATATAGCCTCTACATCAGGAGATTGACTGGTGGTGGGGATCTCTCCTTTATTTTCTTGTGTTTTATCCAAAGGTGGGGATATGCTTCCAATCATCCTTGTCTTCTATGGTTTATTCTTAGGATTGGGGTCATCACCACTGGGAATTCATGCCCATACACTGAACCTGATTTTTGTGGGAATAACTTCTTGAACTGGGGCACTATTATCCTCTCCCCTCACTTCTTATCCACTATGTTTAGTGGGTTCAACTGTGGTTTCATTGTTATAGGGTTCATTTTGAAGGGCCTTTTGATCTAATTTTTGGTATCCTTAACCACATTTATGGCCTTGAATTCAATGTTATCATTTTCATCTTTGTCCACCTCAGCATTTAAGATAGGTCTTGTATATACCTTTTATTTATTATATAGTGGGGCAAGTACTTCATCCATCTCCTTTTCCCATGCCTTGGGTGGAAAGTTGATCTCTAGGATAGCTTGTGCTAAATCAAGGTATATTATGCAATAATATCAAATCATGACTTCATATTCATCCACAAAGTTCATCTAGTGGTCCTCAACGTGAGACTCATGAATGTTGTGCCTACCCAAGATGTGGCTATAGGTACTGATGGATTCAAATATTGGCCTAACCTCATCTTTAAGGTACTGTAACAGGCATTCATCCCATTCAAATGCAAGTGACTTGCATACTTTCATATCTTGTAGAGTGTATGGGCCAATTGAAATGGGAAAGTCCCAGCAGTGCTTCTTCTTGTGTTTAATATGCTCATAAGAACCAGAAAGATGTATGGCCATCTCTATGATAATTACCTACTCGAAAGGGTATCTAGGAAGCTTCTTTGGGGCAAGGGTGCACCCATACACTTTGATATAGGTGAAGGTTCTAAACTGGATGTTGAAGCCCCTATTTCCGTTACCTTAGCTGTTGCCTCTTATGATAGTCTCTTTGCATAATCACCCTCAATTGAGTGGATGATTGCAAATATGAATGCATCATTAATGATCCTATAATATGGGTTGTATTTATCTAGCTTGGATTTCCTTACCAGTTGGGGATATACTGTGAAGGGCCATGCATTTGGTTTCCCAAAGGCTCCCTGTTTTACCAACCTTAGGTACTCTGCCCTAGATACTAACAAATAAACCATGTCTGATGTCATGTAGAATTTGGGATTGTGCTTAAATTAAATTAATTGTCCATCCAGGTTATCACTCAGGATGGTGGCCCAATTGAACTTGGCCCTTCACCCCTTGATCTTCTCACTTAGTAGGTTCATCCAATTTTCAAGTTGGATAGACTAGGACAACTTGTATAATTTGTTGAGCATGGTAATGAATTCCTGGATATCATCCTTCAAGTATCCTCTGATCATGTCTATCTTCTCAATCTTACTCTTTGGGAGGGACTGGATCAGGTATTCTTGGTTCACTGTGTCATATGCTTCCAAGGTGTTGTTCATGAACCAATCCAGGCCTTTGATGATCGAGAAGTCATAATATCTGTCTATACCCTTCAAAAGGTGGAAGACAACCTTGATTTTATCTAGATAGAGGTCCAAGACAATATCTTCAGCTCTATTTTTCACCACCCTCTCATCTGGTATGTATTAGTGTGCTAGGGTCATGATCAGGTCTAAGGATAAAACTGAATCAAGGTGTGTGTCTGTGTTCACCGGGTTTGATAGTATTAGGGCAGTGTAGTAAGATGACCTCCCATTGGGTTTGGCACATTTGATTAGGAACTCATTCCAATTGAAATTTATGATGATGGTTTTGCTAACCTCACTATGGAGGTTCTTGACTTTTGAAGGTGTGTGGTACCCTTTGAATAGGTACTTCATTAGAGATCCATCGATCATTTCTGGCATTCCTGCAAGAAAATATGAAAACGTCAGTATTTTATTGAAAAACAACTATTAAAAGAAAGCAAATAGTAGAAACTAAAAAACCCTAAATATCAGTAGAAGTGGCTCAGAATCATCCAGAATCATGTTTTTAGTATTTTTGGCCACTCAAACTTATGAACACTAAAGATAGGATCAGACTGCGAAAGGTCAAAACTATGAAATGGAGGTTTAATTGGGGTTTGGGTGATTTATTTTGGAAATTCAGATTGTGAAGGTGCAAAAGGTTCTCGAAGTGTGAAAGTGTAAAATTTGGAAAATGAATGAGGTGAAAAGAGTGGAGGTTCGATCTTGTGGAGGTGTAGGATACTTCAGAGTGCGAAGACACGAAACTCTGAAAGTGTGAAGGTTGATCCTTCCTTCAGTGTTTTGGTCTTTGGAGATGGAGAAGTCTACAAAATGCCAAAACTGTGAAACATCAAAGCACCAAGGGTCATTCTTCACTTACCCATTTCTCTCTTTCCTAATATGGTTCTATGAGATGACTTTCAACCTCCAGAGGCCAAAATTCCTGCGACTGACATGACACAAAAAACCAAAAAACCCAAAGAACAAAAACATGACAAGGACATACTCGATGACCTAGGGATAAAAAACCTAAACAACCTGACACAAAATGAGGCTCAAACACAAGAAGGGGAGGCAAGGAACAAGACAAATAATGACAAAAAATAGAAAAATGAAGAACAAACCCTAAACCTAACAATGGGTTTGAGAGACCAATCCACTAGGAGAGAGAGAAGGTGGAAGACAAGGTGCATCATGAGAAGTAGAAACATGGTCCAGGGAGAGGAGCATAATGAACAAGAAGCATGTGCCGAAGATGGGATCACAAAATATCGAGGAGGCGAAGGAAGAAAAATGAGAAGTGAAGAAAAAATGGGTGGCATCACTTTTATAGCCCCACATTTAATGAGGTGATGTCATGCAAACCTTGGTGTTTTAGAGGCCGAAACACCAAAGTCATGACCCTCATATATTTTGGTGTTTCTGCGGCCGAAACACTAAAATATTGTTATGGGCTTGAACTTCCGCACTTTCGTGCTTTCATACTTTTAGAGTTTGGGAGACCCCACAAGTACGAAGGTCCAAAAGTAAAAAATTCCAAAAGGACTTAGCTTTTCTTCAAAAGGACCCATAGAAAAAATCCAAAAGGATAGGGGGTCAAAAAAAAAGGACAAGCAAAGGGTTCCCATGGCCAAAAAGCCAAAAATGGGGTGTGTTTTGTGGAGCCACAACAATTCTCCTTGTCTTTTTGTTTGTATTCAACAAAATTCTCAATAAGGTGTTTGCATCATTATGTAACCAAGGATATGAACATTAATGAAAGGGTCATTATGGGTTACATATCTTATATTGCACACGAATAGAAGAAGGTTTTTAAATCAAAAGGAAAATAACTGGCAAGTCATCCTGGCCTCTATGCCTTGATGCTTAGGTTTATTTTTCAACATGGAATTAGAGTGAGGTAGTATTCATATTTTCATGGTATATGGAATCTATCATTAAAGTTTGTACTAGCCTATGGTGTCTGTTAAATAACCTTGCTATAATGATAAATGCTACTGTGAATGATCAGTGACTTTCCTAGGAAGGTCTTCATCTAACTGCATTCATGATTCATATTAGTTGCATTAATATTGCATGATTACTTGAGCTCAGAATGATTTCCTTTCTCACTCAAAATCCAAATTTTATTACTTAATCTATTGATTAATTTCTTTATTCACTGATACATATTTGTCATTGCATTCCATGGAATAAGCATTTGCATACATTCTTGCATGAATATAATCTAAAAAAAATCATACATATAATAGCATATCATAAGAACTATTCTTACAGAGAAATAAAAAACAAATAAAAGCATTCATACATCCATAGGTGCATCCATACATTTATATGCATAATAAATAAAAAAACATACATGTGCATATCCATATAGAATCATCTCACACATTTATCTATCACTGGAAAAGTAAACATAATTGATGTCATCACATGAGTATCATCAATATCATTACAAAGACCAAGTACATCATAACATTAAATCTAAGAATCTATCAAGTGAAGTAGATAATGTGATAACATAAACATATTAGCATCAGAAGGCACTATCTCATATATATATCAATGGAATAACAAACCAGTGCGGAAAAAAGAATGTATCAAGTATTATGGAGTACATGTCAGGAGATTACTACGGGATCAATATACAAAAAATTACTATGATGAAAAGAATCATGAATGACTCCCACCCTCAGCCTGATCACAAGGGGGAGGAGGTGGAACATCTTCTCATGTCAAAAGTGGTGGTGGCATAGCTACCTCTGACTATTGAGCAATTGTATAATACAAAGGAGATCTTCATGAATCAGGAATGGTTGCACAATATAATGCAAAATAATAAGCTTCCCTCTATCACTGATGTGTGGCAATGCCAGCCTAAATATCTCTTTCATCTCTCAATCTATCCCCCTACTAATCTCTCTCATCTCTGAGTGCACCCAAATGTTGATCTCTCTCTCATCTTAACATCTCTAAATTCCTATCCATGTTTGCTATTAGTGAATCCAAAGAGGTAATACAAGCTCTTAGCTACTCTCTCTCCCTCTCACACTAAGACAATGGATCTATATCTCTTCCCCTATCTTTAGGAGGATCTATATCTCTTCCCCTATCTTTAGGAGGATCTATATCTCTTCCCCTATCTTTAGGAGGATCTATCTCTCACCTGATGGCCTTTGTTGTTGTTGCTGCTATTGTCTAGTAAGTAATGATCCTAGATCCATATGTAGAGGAATAACTCTCACTCAGGTGCACCTTCCCTCCTCTCCGCCACCACCCCTATCATCCCATCCATGTCTCTGGTCTCTGTCTCTAGGAGGGCCCCTACCACCTCTATCACCTCAGCCTCCATCTATGCCTCCATCTTGACCACTTTTGTCTCGTCTCCCTCAACCACCCACCGGACCATTATCAATAGGATCATAATATAATTCCTCCTTTATCTATGGTTTTATCTCTATGGGAGCAGTGAAATGTGGAAATGGGTGTTGATCTAGATAATTTGTGTACTCATTTGTGATCCCTCCATTAGCAATATCTATAAGATAATCCCAACCTACCAGAACCATCTATGTGATCTCATGAAGGGTAGTCTCATATACCAGTTGAGCTCCCCACTGTGCCTCTTCATCCCTAATGTGGGCATAGACTGCATAATCCTATGGCATACCTTGTACCCTTCCATACTTCCTGAACACATAGGTAATGATGAAGCACTCCACAATATGCCTGGTATGACAAATGAGGTGCCTACTCTAAAATAAATACAACACCTGCCACTAATCTATAGCCCACTCCTCAAAATCTTGATGTGGTCATAACTCAACCTTAGTAACACCATCAAGAAGACATCGCCAGTACTCCATCTTACCTAGGTGGGCCTGCTGGACATTTCCTTAATACATATAAACATAAGGATCCTTGGGATCCCTCTTCCTATCAACTATCGGCTATGTCATTGGGATATTCTCCCAAGCCTAGATCTGAAATATCAAGATACCCACTATCATAATCCTAGAGGAATTGTATATGATATCATGAAGCTCTATGTATAAATGGGCAAGAATACAACTACCCCATCCAAATTGGCAAGTGGAACTGATCATCTCCTGAAGAATGTTGGCCCAACCACACATGAATCCATGTTGACCATGATCTGACATAATTATACCCCCTATCAATCCAGAAAGATATACAAGAATTATCTCATAGTGGGCCAACATTTAGTCCCATTTCAAGTAAGGACGAGCAATTGAAGGATCAACAAAGAACCTCTGACCATCTGCAATACCTGTGACAAACTAGGACTCGTAATGAACATATCATCCCATAACTAGAATGTGCATAATACACCATGCATCCTCTGGTGTGACAGTGATCTCACTTTTTTCCAGGTGGAAGGTGTTGTGCTCTAAGTGCCATATCATGGAAAGAGTAGTCAACGAACCTCAATTTACCCTAATATCACGTAAATCCACTAAGCTACCTAATCCTAAATGGCTCACAAGGCGTCGCTCCTAATCGGTCAACTAATCTGATAAGGCCACAATATGAACATGCCTTGGACATCATAATGAAACAACACCTATTATAAGCTACAAGACATAAAACAAGGACATCAGTTTTCAGATCAAGGTAACTTTCAAAACAACAAAAAGATCAAATAGATAAATCTTTACGACTAGATAGACAAGGCAATTTCATTGGTTTCCTAAAAAATCAGCAAAACAACAATTGTTCACTAGATGTGACTCTATTGTGACAGAGCACCACTCATTTACTGGATGTGATCCTTTTCTAATAGGATGTGATCTAGAATTCCAGATGTGATCCTTTTCTAACAATATGTGACTTAGAAATCCGGTTATGATCCTGTTTAGATAGGATGCGACGCTTGATTTTTAGGGAAAACTAGAGATAGTTTTGACCTAATGTGATCCTCTGATGGACTTGGGATGTGATCCTATTTCAACATGATGTGATCCATAGTTTTTAGGATCTCCAGATGAGATGCAGGATTGACTAGGTGTGATCCAGAACCCTAGATGTGACCCTAGACTCTAATGCCTATAACTAATGCAAAACAAGGTAAAAATTCAAATGACAAGCATAAAATGAAAGGTCTTTGGGTACTCACCAACGGTGCGTAATGTGTGGGTATGTGATGTTGATGACCAATCTCAAATCAATGCTTCTCCATAGGGACCGCCATCTTCTCTCTAGATCTCAAGAAATTACTATGGTAAACAATGAAGATGAATGAGTAAATTGACCTTTTGGGATTATTTTAACCCATTTAGGGATAAAATTGACCTACTGGACATTAAGAAGATTGTCCTAAATTTATCAATTTCTCATCTAATCTATCGGGAATGCAATCAAACAGACAAAAATATGGTGTATTAACGTAGTGATAATTTTGGAAGAGTTACTCATGTCCTACAACAAATGGAGAATTGATCCAAATATGTAGAAAAAGTTATGAAATGATTGCTAAAGTTTTCTCCATTTTTCCTAAACAACAGATACATGTTCTTTCTTCAAAATCTTGGTCTAACATCATTTCAAATTATGCAATTCTTGCCTTCCAAGTAGTCAAACCTTGTCAAAATGTGTTTGTATCAACACATCTTCACTCCAATTCATCTCATAATTGATTCTTATTGATCTAATCACATTTCACATCACTTGCTCATCCATGTCAACTTTTCAAAGTGGGATTTTCTCGATTTTGTTTCCGAGGGGGCATGATCATACCTAAATTCAATCAGTTTTCACATCTAAGAAATCAATGATTCCACATTAGAATGTTATCAAATTGACTTCATCATCAAATGAATAGGGGCATGTAATTTTCCTTCAATCAAGTTGGGATTATCAAATAATCACATTAGTTTGGTTATTTATGTCTATGGTTTCTTAACCATTTGAGATCAATCTATTAAGTATTCAGCTTCATCACATCAAATTGATGAATAGCTTCTTATTGACCTTCGTTTGATCAAGTTTAGGGTCAGTACTATCAGTTCTAGTTCAATCAAGTTCATAACTAGTCTCTTCAATCGATTTTTTTTCAATCAAGTTCAAAGTCGGTACTATCAGTCTTAGTTCAATCAAGTTCAAGAGTGGTATCATCTCTAAAATTTTGTTCAATCAAGCTCAAAATTTTCAATCATCAAACTACTCTGAGGCCAACATTAGACATTATTTGAATCACTATGATGATCTCTTATCAATTTAAAGAGGGGAAAATGTAACCACCCTAAATTGGGTTACTCTAACCCAAGACCCCCTTTTGCCTTAACTATAGATCGTCCTCCTAATTATTCTAATCCAATTATTTGATTATTGGCATGATTCTTTAAAATCAATGAAATCTCTCAAAGAAAACATTAACCATTGCTAAATATATCATTAATTTCTAATTGATTACCTTGGCTTATTTAATTAAGTCAACCTCATTAAATCCCTTGGCTAGGTAATTAATTAAAGAAAATTAAAATAAACACTCCTAAATTACAACTCACCACAAAGGGAAAATTCAATTGATGGACCAATGGGAGTTGACACACATGGATCACCTCACAGGGATCAAGCAAGGATTAATCCTGATCACTCCTCAAGAATCAATCTCAACCACTCATTTCACTTTATCTTCCATAAAAGGAGTGAATTTTGGGCTCAAATAATTAGAAAATATTACACTCTTACATTAGGCTTATGTTGCTTAGTTAAATTCATGTATTCTTAGCTAATTAGAGAACATTTCATTTTCTTAAAAGATCATATGAATTGATAATTGTCATGCTTTTAGCTTAAGATTCATACTAATGGTTTCATATCATGTTTAATCTTCCATTTTACTATTGAATTGTCACTGATCTAATGCCTATTCTGAGAGAAATATCATAAATAGATAAAAATCTTGCTAAATAAGAAGTAATATGTCAATTTCCTTTGGTTTATTACGATTTTCAATTGATTTTGATGTTACTAACCATTGATTTATTGACATAATGAAGTGTTGTGTTGTAGATTCTTATAGGTACAATATTCACACACATAGAAGATAGTGAGAGGTTTACCTAACCTAGTGAAACCAGACAATGTAATGTGTAAAGAATGTCAACTTGTGAAGTTAACTAGTTCTAGTTTCATCAGTAATAATTATGTTAGCTCTTTTTCTTGCAACACTTACCTAATGATGACAGTATACCTTGTATACTCAGTTGCAACCTCTTTTAGGCAAGAGAAATACTAATTTCTAAGGATTGGATAAGATCCTTCTTCATTTTTGAGCTCCACAAACTCAGGCAGGTTTTACCTTTTAAAGATTACTGATATCTCAGTCTATTTATTTAGTGGATTGTTTCATTCACAAGTCATGTGCTAAAAACCTCACTGTAATAACTTGTATAATACTTGAGAGATTGCAATAACTAATTTAAAATAGAGCACTATAAGCCAGGCTATGGTTTTAACAACATACACCAGTGAGATAAGGACTTTCATCCTTCTTCCTTTTCTTTTAGGAGGGATAACCTAATGATTCACTCTCTAAGGAATCAATAAAATGGACACTGTCCTGCTGACATGAGTCCTTACTGAGTTTAGTTTGTTTTTTCTTAGTAACAAGAGTATTTTGATTAAATTGGTTTTGATGCCTTGAAATGACTTGGACGATAATGGGTTATCAGACCAATTTCTAGACTAGTGCCTATCCTTTGGGTTACAAAGTCAATAAACTAAGATCTCATAGAAACAAAATACAGTAAGCTGCCTTACAACCCACATGCAATT
>MU223373.1:3186028-3200492 GCA_018584345.1 Thuja plicata | reverse complement strand
CTACTCACAAAACTTAGTTCTTTCCTTAAAAGAAACTTGCAAGCAATTAGATAGTTACCTAATAACCAAAATGCTTCAGAATGCCTTGCAAACTTAAACATAAAAGAGCATACACAGAGAATAAAGACACAACAATTGAAAAGAGTAAAATTGCACCATATTTTATTTATATGATCCAGCTTCCATACATGAAAGATTTTGCAACTTCAAAAGATAGATAGAAGTTCAGAACATCTGAATTCTACAATATATTTCTTCTCTTTTCCAAAAAATTCCAACCTCAAGACCTCTTACAATTACAATTGTTTTGCTATATATAGGTTTTTGACCATCTTGGAATCCCTTAAGGATGCAACAAGCTTAGGATAGTCATAGAAAACCTAACCCTAAAACTATAAAGAAAACAAAAGAAAGAAGAAGCGATGGAGAGACCAAGTCAAAAGATGGAAACAAATATTCTTTATTCTTCTCCCGATCTGGCGACTGCAATCAGATTTGATTAGATGGTAACTGGTAGTATTTATGTTGAGTTCGGATAGCTGTGCTTGCATACTCATCTACATTCTCCTTTTGCAATAATTGTTCCTCTTATCTCGAACAGTGCAGTGCCAAGTGTTCACTTTTATTCTTCGTCCAAGATTTCTTCTTCTACTGCTGGCTTCTTTCTCTTGGATGTGGTCATCAACTCCCATGCTTTCACTTCATCATCTGATGGCCACTTGAAGTCTTAAGTACTCTGTATTTGGACCTTTTGTCTGTCCCATCTGGCATCAATGATATTATTGACATCTAGTAGGAATTTGTTGATGTCAGTCTCTGCTTTGAAAGCCTCATCCAATATTTTATTGAATCCTTCAATATCAACATCTTCTCCCAAGAGAAAGGTCTCATCACCATGCATCTTGCTGTCAAATTCACACTTCTAGATATTTACAGCCTTTACTTGATCATCATCTCCCCTTAAGGAAGGAATAAACTTATTAAAATCATTTGAAAAGAGGCTTAGCTTAACCTCTGTTTGGTTTAATTTGCCTTTAAAGAATGAGAGATCAATATTGACTCTTTTGATCTCATCTTCAACTTCAGTGACTATTTCAGGAAAATATGGTCTTAGGGCTTGTAAAGATGCTAAATTTTCAAATAACTTTTCCCTAGAAGACCATTTAGTATAGTAAGGGTTCAAAATAGTAAGGTACCCCATTACCTCTATATGCAAAGCTGGCAGTTTATTGTATGCATTGAGTACAACATCAGTTTTATCTTTTAAAATCTCAATTCTATGTTGTAGTATACCCTTCAATGCCCTCAAATAAATTGAATTTCCCTTTTCTTCATTATTTTCCTGTTCAACAGCCTCCTCTGATTTAGGCTTATCTTCAATTTGCAATGGTGGTGGTTGTGCGGGTACATATACCACTTTAGGATTTTCTTCTAACTCTTTCAGCAATCTCTTGCTTACCTGATCCTGCTGGTGCAATTGTATATGAAACATCTCCCTATCTTTAGACAATGCACTTGTCTCTTCTAATAAATTTCTACACCTATCAGACAATTCTTTAGTTTTGTCTTCATTCAAGTGAGCCCAATGTGTCATAATTTGGGAGATCTCCAAATCCCCTATATTCTATACAGACCATACCATTTGATTGCCCACCATATTTTTTTGAATATTTACCAGTTGGGGCTTTTGGTCTTTTGGGCTCAGGCTCCACATTGCAAAGGCTTGAAACTTTGGGCTATAACCAAATCCTTTTATTACATCGCCTATTTGCACTTCACTAGCCATCTTGAGATCTGGTTGTTTCCTTATTTGATCAATAATGAAGGCGGATGCTAAATCCCAACCCTCAGCCAATAGTATTCCACTACCTAGCACCATCTTCCTGGCTTCCTCGGGTGAAATATCCTCATTCTCTGGATCATAAGACTATAAAGCCACTAGGGCTTCATTTGTTATTGTCTCTTTTCCATCCACTTTCAATTGGGATCTGATCTTCTCTGTCTTATGCCATCTTAGGAAGTCTTTAAACTCCTCTGTTTTAACAAATCTGTCATCATTTAGAAATTTTTATTGATGAATCAATCTTTCATCAACACAAGCCTTAAGTGGCAGCTCAACATTGTCATCTAGGTCAGGCTGTTGCTTCTTGCCTTCCCTTATTGCCTTTCTTAGGTTATGATCATATAACCTATTGCCAGGTACTAAGGCCTTAGCCTTATCTTTCTTCTTATTCGGCCCTTCAGTTGAGTGTTGACCTATTTCTAATTTCTGCCTCTTTGAAGTATGTTCCCCTACATCATCTAGTTGGGTAGAAATTGTCAAATCTATAATGTGACCCTCTGCTTCCTACAACTGTGGTATTTCAGCTATATCTTGCTGTGATGAAGCATGCATAGTAGGATGTGCATAATCACTATCACTACTACTATTGTATTTTGACCTTGAATGATCAGGTGTCTGAGCACCTTTCTTGTCAAGAACTGTATCCAATTGTTCTATAAGCACATAATAGTTGTCTATCATAGCCTTAATTCTGTCAAAATATGGGAGGTCAGGGTAAAAATCCCCAAAAGACAACCCATTTCTCTTTATTTTCTTCTCAAGTTTTAGCAACTCTTGGATTCTCAGTCTTCTTGTATGAATATTATCTTCATCTAAGATGTTCCTTGTTGTATCTTCTTCTATGCACTCACAGTGGACATTTGTATTGGGGATTGTAGGTGTATACAATTTCCGAACCCTTGCCATGAAACCTTCTGGATCAATGTATCTATAAGGGGCTACCCCCATCCTGTATTTTTCCAACCATTCACGTACTGCATCAATGGCACCCTTGCCAATTGTGAAATTAGAAATCTTAAACTGCCTACGAGTTAGAGTCTCCTTCTTATGCAGTGCAAAGTGCTCATTATCTCTTAACAACAACTACCATATGAATTCCATTGCAGCCACTCTTGCAGGCACATAATATGGTAATAAATGAGGTGGGTGAATACACCCATATAGCCTGATGACTGTGTAATTTTCTTCCATAAAAAATTTACCCTAATTATGCTTTCCAGGCCAGCTATCTGTATAATCACAGAGCCTAAGTAGTTGTATAACCTTTAATGGGATTCTTGTTCTGCTTGTTCCCAAACTTTGCACTATTGGATACACAATCCAATTCTGAAAGGAACAGTAGTCACACTCCCTAGAAGTGTAATTCCAAATCCTCACCCAAAATTGGATAGGATTTGGTCCTGACTGATAGAATCTCTGAGGAGTTAAATTATTAACATCCATGATGACAAAATTGAAATACAAAAGGAGATGCATAAGGACTAAGTAATGTAAAAATTTAGGCTCCTTCTCCTTTGGGTCCTTCATTCTCTTCTGGGTTGCAATGAAACCCTCTTGCATTTTATCTATGATGTGTTGAATATAATCATAACTGGTGTTAGAGTGGACCTCTTGTAGGTCCAACACCATCATCAGAATCCCTGCATCAATCTTCTCTGCATCACCATCTATTCCCAACACTCTACACAGGGCGTATGCAGCATACTTGATATAAAAGTGTAGATCCTTGTAATAATATGGGCTATCCTCGAACATAGGATCTAAATACTTTCTCACTTCTTTTAGCATATGTTTTAACAACTAGCTGCTAGCAATCCCATGCTTCAAAGTATACCTCTATTTTTGCTTTGTCATGTCAATTTTGGTAGACATGGTGTTGTATAAGCCGAAGGCTTGCATGAATGAATTTATATTCAATATTAATAGGGTAGTGCCATCATCCCTCTTGATGGTCTTAGAAAAAACATCATAGTGATTGGCTAGGTCTAAGAACAAGTCTACATCTATGAAGACATCAGGAACAAGTAACCTTGCCAAACCACAGGTCCAAGGGTTTGATACTGGGATGGGCTTATCAGAATTCTTATAAAAATAATTGAAGAGGGAAAAACCTGTTGTTTCTGGAGTCACAGCATCTCAAACATCTTTATACTCATCAATGAGGACATTAGCATTAACCTTCTTGTTCTATGTTGAACCAGGCAGGAGACGGAGGAATTCATTAGAAAAACTCACCTTTCCCTTTTGCTCTTCCTCACTTCCTCCACTTGTCGAAGCAACACTAACAACCCCGCTCATACTTGCAATACCTTGAATCTCCTACTCCTTACTGATACTAAAGTAAATTAATCTCTGAGATTGGCTGACCGTCCTGTGCACAATTTTCTGAAACTCGGAACCTTTTGATCAAGACTGAAAACACTACAAACTGAGCAAAATATCTCTTCTATCTGAAAACTTAACACTTGGGTTCTGAAATCTGAAAACTCGATGAATGAAAATGAAAGCACTATCAATTGCTTATTACCATCATTCAAAGTACGCAGCTCATAATTTTGAAACATTAGTTCTGTCTTTAATTTGACATACTGTGAACTTGAATGAAAACCTAGCCGTAGTTGCATGAGCATGACAGGAAATCAAATTCATAAAAGTGAATCCTTGGAACAACCTTACAACATTCAAAAGAGCTGACATGTCACACTGTGATTTTCTAACTATCTTACATCTTAGCTACTCTTTTTGCATAGCAATCAAAATACAAGCCTGTGATTGGTTACCGAATGATTCATACTATCACATCAAAAACTGGCGCCATTTTTTAATTTTGGGATCAGGCGACTGTGCAACTACACTTTATCTCTTTTTCGCGGACCTCAGTCACTAACCCATAGTTTATTTCAAGACATTGCGATAATATACTTTCTTTCCTCTTCTAACCCAATTCACCATATGGCGATCACCCTACCCTGCAGAAATCATAATCCCGCATAGTTAATACTAACTCTTTATCCTTTCTGAGAACCCGCGACTAACCGTTACCTTTAAACCTTTATGGTTATCTCCTAGTCGTCGAGTGTTTTGATTTCATTTCAAGACTATGCAACAATCCAAGTCGCCCGATCGCAGAATACAAAATCTGAGTATAAAATTTTATCATGACAGGTTATATGTGCCCCTTTTCTAATCTGACAACTGCGCGACAAACCTTAATCACCAAGTCAGGAGGAATTTTCCCCTCGGGCACTTTTATTCTGAGACATCGCGACCACTGTTAGATCCTCTGATCTCTTTATCCAACAGCCGTCGCATAATCGCCAAATGTTCTTATATACCCTTAAATATTTCTTAGACATCGCGACAAAAGGAAAAGTACTTAGTCTCATTGTCGCTGATTCGATTTTCTCCTTCTGGCGACCATGCGATAAACCTTTAATATCCACTTTCCTTATGACACATGTCACAAAGTCACTTGTTGACATACTGTAAAATGGAGAACTAAGTCATCATTCTGTTCTTGGTGACAACCCGACTATGCTTTGCGCTAAACCTTAGACGGTCAATCGTGAAGTCTCAGTCAAAATATCTTAACCACCGTTCCTTCTCGAGACTACACGACTGAAGGCTTTGCCTAAATTTTAAACTTGGATCCTCTTAGCGATAATGCGACATGAAGAAATCACAGAGTATGAAACCATTTTAATAACTTTTGAGAATTTCTCGCGATTACCTGACTAATCAGTGGGTCCCCTCAGCATAATGCTTTATTACAAAGTTATCTTGCGACCACACGACATGAAGAAATCGTAGAGTCTCGTAATGCCAAAGGAATATACTAAATTTAAACAAGACCATGCGACAAAAGAAAATCACCAAGTCAGGAAGGATAAGGGAATATTCGTTTGGACTAAGGCGACAAAGCGATTTGATTAAAACACATGACTTAAGTTGACTGAAAAAAGCAACAGCGAAACAGAAGCGACATGACTTAGGGTTTATTTTTCAAGTTTTAACACTTGGAAGGCCAAGGGTTTTCAGGGTTTTTTGCAAATTGAGATAGGTTCAGACTTGAAAATCTGAAAACTTGACACAGGGAAAGCAACAAGGAACAAGAGATAGCCGATTAAAAACACCAGATCACAGAGAAAAGAACAGGGAACCAGTAAAACCGCCAAAACAAGAAATACAACGAATAAATTATTCTTCTGGAAGTATTTTAGAACTGGTTCATACCAATCTATGTGGTCCAATGAGAACTCGGAGATACTATGGTGATAGATATTGTATATTATTTGTTGATGATTATTCTAGAATGATGTGGGTTATATTTTTAAGAGATAAATATAAATCTTTTCACATGTTTAAGATATACAAAGACAAAGTGGAGAAGAAGACTGGTAAGACCCTCAAATGTCTTATATATAATAGAGGAGATGAGTTTACTTCACATGAATTTACTACACATTGTGAAGAATAGGCAATTCAAAGACAAATGTCAGCTCCTATAACACCTTAGCAGAATGGTATTGTTGAAAGAAGAAATAGGTCTATCATTGATTGTGAGAGGACATTAATGATTCAGTAGGATATTTCACATACATTTTGGAGAAAAGAAGTGAGAATTGTTGTTTACACATTAAACAGAGTTTAGGTGAAGAAAGGTACAAATAAAACTCCCTATAAGTTGTGGTATGATCGATCACCATGTGTAAGTTATTTCAAAAAATTGGGAGTAGATTCTACATAAAGAGATGAAAATATAGGAAATTTTGACCCAAGAAGTGATGAGGGGTCATTCTTAGGATACTCCTCAAATAGAAAAGCCTACAAGTGCTTGAACAAGAGAAAAAGTAAGATAGTGGAAAGTGCCAGTATAAGAATAGATGAATTGTTTGAGAAAAAATGATGAATCTAGCAAGAAGGAACCTGAAGACTATCATGGGTTTGTTTATGTACAATCGATAGAGAAAGATGTTGAAAAATATGATAAACAAGTCAATGAGGAGGAACCAGAACCAATAGTTAAAGAAACTCCTAGATCTAAACCAACATTGCCATAGTATGTAAAATTGAATCATTCCCCTTATAAAAATTATTGGTGATAGAAATTTTGGTGTGTTAACAAGAAGAAAGGAAAGAGAAGATACTTGTTTCTTATCTGAATTTGAACCTAAATCAATAAAATATGCATTGAAAGATGAAGATTGGGTGAAATCTATGGAAAAATAATTGGAGAAGACTGAGAAGAACAATACCTGGACATTAGTGCCCAGATCAACAGACAATAATGAATGAATGAGATAGGTGAAGTGGTAAGTAACAAGGCAAGATTGGTGTGCAAAGGATATGCACAAGAGGAAGGCCTAGATTATGGTGAAAATATTTCACCTGTGGTCAAACTTGAAGGTATAAGGATATTACTTTCCTATGTTTCTTACAAAGGATTCAAGGTATACCAAATGGATGTTAAGTTAGTTTTTCTTAATGGTATTTTGAAAGAGGGGGTATATAGTTGATTGCTTATCGGTAATCATATAGAATAGATATTTACAAAGCATTTCGACAAGTAGAAAATTAACATAAGTATTTCAAGGCATTCATCTTGTAGGAAAAAAGATAACTAGAGACATAATTTGTGGTTATAAGTTTTAAGGGTGGATTTAAGGATTAATTTTTGAGGCCACTGATTCACCCCTCCCTCTCAGTTATTACTAACAATTGGTATCAGATCTTGTGTGCTTAGAAGGAAGGTTTCAAGACTTAAGCTAAAGATCACAAGATGAACAGACGAGATGTGCCCAAGTTGAACAAAGATAATTTTTCTTCATGACAGAGTAGAATAAGACTCCACTTATCAGGTATTGGAAATGATGATAATCAATACTTAGATACTGAATATGTGTTTCCCACAGGAGTACCAACAATTAAACAAATGAGAGAAAAGAATGAGCACAATGTCATGATGATAGAGCTTTCTTCCTCACTCTCTGATGCTGAATTTGAAGATGTCAAAACCTGCAAGACTACAAAGAAGATGTGGGACAAATTGATGCTTGTACATGGTGGTGACAAGAATGTTTTGAGAGCCAACGTAGAAAGCCTTAGAGTAAATTTTGATGATCTGAAAATGAAAGAAGGAGAAAACATCACTCAATATAGCACAAGAATCAAAGAGGTAGTCAATGCTATTCGAGGAGTTAGAAGTGTATAAGAAGAGGATACAGTGGTAAGTAAAATTCTAAGAACCTTACTGCCTACTTATGCTATTAGAGTATCTACCATTCAAGAAATGAGAGCAGTAGAAAATAGCAATGTTACTCTAGACAGTTTGATTGGAAGACTGATTTCATTTGAGATGAATAATTTTGATAATAGTATCTTACCAAACATAGAGCCTATATTCAAAACTTCTTTCAAAATAAGTAAATCAAGTCATAAACACACTATGAGAAAATATAGTGATAGTGAAAGTGAAGAAGAATACCTTGATGAAATTGAAGCACTTATAGCTAGAAGAATGCAGAGAGGCAAAGGTAAATACAAAGGTAAATTACCACTTGTTTTTTTCAATTGTAAAGAGATTGGACACTTTGTTGCAAGATGTCCTAAAAGAAGAAAAGATGATAGAAGTAATGACAGATCATTTGAAAATAAGTCTGACAGAGGTGATTACAGAAGCTACCGACAATCAGAAAGAAGAGATACCCGAGACTACAAGGACAAAGGAAAGAAGGCCAGTTACCTAGAAAAATGCAAAGATGATGATATTGACACCAAATCTGAGGAAGACATCGAGATGGTGTTTGTGGCAATAAAAGATGATTCAGATGATAATGAACAAAGGTATGTAGAAACTGCACTCATATCTAAAGTTAGTAAAAATGATGTCTGGATCATAGATAGTGGTTGCACTCACCATATGACCAGTGATAAACAAAATTTTGAGACTTTTGAATACTATAAAGGTGGTTCAGTAAGAATGGGTAATGACACACCTTGTCCAGTTGAAGGTAGAGGAACCATAATGTTGAATAACCAGATAAAATGTGAAAATGCTTATTGGGTAAATGGATTGAATTATAATCTATTAAGTGTTTCTCTGTTGAATAATTCAGGTCACAGAGTAGCATTTGAAAATAAGAAGGCAAAGATCTTCAATAAATCAGGAAATCTGATTGGTACCGGTGAGAAGACAAAAGGTAACTTATTTTATCTGAATGATACTGACACCACTTGTTTGATTGCTACAAATGAAGACATATGGTTGTGGCAAAAAATATTGTGTCATGTGAACTTTGACAACATGATAAAGATTAGAAAAAAGAGAAATGTTAGAGGCTTACCGACGATGACCAAGCCCGACAACATCATGTGTAAGAATTGTCAAAAAGGTAAGATGACAAAGTCTAGTTTCAAAAGAAAAACCCATACATCTGATGCCATTCTATAACTAGTCCATACTGATTGATGTGGATCTATGAGGACAAAGAGTTACTATGGAGATAGATATTTTATTCTCTTTGTTGATGATTACTCTAGAATGATGACATTCATGTTTCTAAAAGATAAATTAGAAGCATTTAAGATGTTTAAATGGTGTAAGGAAATGGTTGAGAAACAAAGTGGTAAAGAATTAAAATGCTTAAGATTAGATAGAGGGGGGAATTTATTTCAGATGAATTCACTAAATTTTGTAATGAGCATGGAATTAGAAGATAGGTCTCTGCACCAAGAATACTACAACAAAATAGAATTGCTAAAAGAACGAACAGATCCATAGTTGATGGTGCAAGAACACTGATGATAGAGAAAGGCATCACCTAAACCTTTTGGATAGAAGGTGTTAGTATGGCTATTTACACATTGAACATAGTACAATTGAAGAAAGACACCAAAAAGACACCTTATGATCTTTGGTATGGATATACACCCAATGTGAGTTACTTCAAAAATTTTGGTAGTCAATGTTATATCTTAAAAGATGGTAGAAATGGAAAACTTGACTCCAAGAGTGATGAAGGAATCTTTCTAGGGTATTCTACCAAGAGTAAGGCTTATAAATTTCTAAATAAAGCCTGTAAAAAAATTGTTGAAAGTGCAAATGTAAAGATAGATGAATTTTGAGAGAAGAATGAAAAGGAAAGCACTAAAGAACCAGAGGACTACAATAGGTTTTCTTACAATGAGGAGCCTAACACTCTACCCGACCAACAATCTAGAGCTCCTGATAAATAGATCATTGCGTCCAAGCATCAAGCTGCAAATACCGACGATCAGAATATTGCTGAAGATGATGCACAAAGTGATGGAGAAAAGAATTAAGGACAAAATGATGACCAAACTAATAGACAAAGAGTTGAACCTGTACTTGCAAGATATGTCAGAAAGAACCATCCACAGAACCAGATCATTGTAGATAAGAAAGATGGTATGAGAACTAGAAGTAAGTCTCTAAATACAAGATGTCTTATTTGTGATTATCAGCCCAAATCTGTCAATGCTGCACTTGATAATGATAAATGGATAAGTTCTATGAATGAAGAGATTGAGTAGATAGAGAAAAAAAATACATGGACACTTGTACCGAGACCATATGACAATAATGTCATCGGTAAAAAATGGATATTCAGGAATAAACTGAATGAGAATACAGAAGTCACCAGAAATAAAGCAAGACTAGTATGCAAGGGGTATGCACAAGAAGAAGGGATTGACTATGGAGAGACCTTTGCACCCATTGCTAGGCTAGAAGGAGTGATAATATTACTTTCTTATGATGCATGTAAAGGATTCAAGGTATATCAAATGGATGTCAAGTCTGCATTCCTAAATGGAATACTTGAAGAAGAGGTATACATTGAACAACCAAAAGGGTTTGTTGATCCAGACAAGATGGACATGGTATGTAGACTACACAAAGTCTTGTATGGATTAAAACAAGCACCCCAATTCTAGTATGAAAGACTTCAGTCCTATCTTATAAGTATTGGATTTGTACGGACTAGTGAAAATAGTAATCTTTATTTGAAGGAAGATACTGATGCTAACATTTTGATTGTTGAGATATTTGTTGATGAAATCATATTTGGAGGCAATGATATGCTATGAAAATCATTTGCAAATGAAATGAGCAAAGAGTTTGAGATGTCTATGTTTGGAGAGATCAAGTTCTTTCTTGGTCTGAAGATCATGCAACAAGATGAAGGCATTTTCATTACACAATCCAAGTACATCAAAGAAGTACTGAAAATATTCAAGATGGAAGATTCAAAACTAGTTGGAACATCGATGGCAACTGGATGTAAGCTGAAAAAGGAAGACAAGTCATCAGAGGTAAATCAGACTTTGTACATATCAAATATTTGAAAACTCATGTATGTTGTACATACTAGACTAGGTATTGCACATGTAGTAGGAATAGTTGCAAGATTTTTTGCTTATCCCAAGGAATCACATATGATTGTTGTGAAAAGAATCCTAACATATCTGAAGAATACCGAGGAATATGTCTTATGGTATAGAAGAGAAGGAAAATTTGAACTTAAGGTTTTTACCGATGCTGACTGGGCTAGAAATATCGATGACCAGAAGAGAACAACTGGAGGATCATTCTTTATGGGTGATAGACTTGTCAAATGGATCAGGAAGAAGCAAGGATGCATCTCTTAGTCTACTGCAGAAGCAGAGTATGTTCCTACTATTGCAAATTACTCAAATATTGCATGGATCAAACAGTTACTGGAAGGTATGCATATGAAAATTCTTGAACCAGTAATTATCTACTGTGATAATACAAGTGCAATAAACATTTCCAAGAATCTAGTCATGCATGCTAAAACAAAGCATATTGCCAACAAGTATCATTATTTGAGAGAACAAGATCAGGCAAAGGAGGTGATACTTGAGTATGTGCAATCAAAGGAACAATTGGTCGATATCTTCACCAAACCACTACCCAAGGATGCATTTGAATACTTGAGAAAGAGACTAGGGGTCAGACCCTTGTCTACTGGTCAGTAAGCTGACTAGAAGGCTGCATCAGCCTACATATTATCATAATATCATTCATGTTGATGGAAGTAGAGAGATGGACTTCAAAGATACATTTATACATAGAAAGGTATTTATCTACTCCAAGCACCAGAGTTATTACCAATGGAATGGGAAATTCAAGGAATATATTATGAAAAAAAAGGACCCGTTTGACATTACTATAAAATAAATTGTTTGACAAAAATGTTTGTTTGGCATTGTTGTCAAAGGGAGAGAGATATATCATCATCATACTGATAAAGGGAGAGGATATATCCATTATCATCTTAGGGAGAGATTATATCCATAAAAGTATCCAAAGGGAGAGATGTAACAAGAAAGGGAGAGTACACAACAAGAGAAAGAATTGCTGAAAAGAGACATCACAAGAAAGGAGAACAGTCAAAGGGAGAGAGTTTGACACAGAAGGAGAACACATCACATCAGAGAAAGAAAGATTCTACATCTATCCAATGAAGGGATTGTAAACAGATAGAAATTTGCAAGAATCAAATCAAAGCTATTTGAGCTTACCGAAAGCCAGACATTTGTAATAGTTACAGTAGGAAAGCTTGATGAAACTATATATTTCATATTGTATTAGTAATAGTATATTATGATAATGTAGTATGTTGCCATCAATGCCAAAGGGAGAGATTGATGACATGTAATTGATTGAATGTTTGAAGATGTTAAGTTGATGATTGTTGTCTAACTTTCAGTCACCCTTTTTTTTTTGGCATTATTGGAGTCATATGGTCATGTCAACTCAGTCTGGTCAGTCTGAGTCTAGGTATAAGTCTTTCTTAGGTAGGCTATCTTTGTTGGGTTTCCCTGTCATTTCCTTTCCTTCTCTTATCCGGGCGGGTTTTTCTGAGGTCTCATTATTTTGGGTAGGTTGTAGATCCTAACCTGGCAAAGATTTGTGCTTCAATCGATGTTCTTTCTCAGGCAAAGATCGAAGACTGGTATGGATCGATTCTACAGGTCTCAACGATCCTAATGCAACAAACGGTGAGCAATTTGGTTAAGAAATGAGCGAGAACGAGCTCGGCGGGATTTCAGAAATCATCTTCTCCATGGCGGAATTCTACCTAAGAAGGTAATTTTTTGCAAAGGTAGAAAAGAAGAAAGAGCACTGTAGTGGACCCCACAACGGGTTTTCAAAGCACTTTTTCAATTTTCTAGGTAAGAGAGAAATGTTTAAAAGGAAATTTGGAATCAAGAAAGACTCAAAGCGGAGAATTAGATTTCAGCTTCTCCGTGGCGGAATTCTACCTAAGAAGGTAATTTTCTGCAAAGGCAGAAAAGAAGAACTTTGCACTGTGCGGGTTTCACACATCTCAGGTGATTTTCCGCAAGCTTAGTTATAATAAGGTGGGCCCAATTTATTAAAAAGGAATATTATGTTATTGTTTTAAGAAATCAAATAAAGCATGTGCTTTAAGTTAAGTAGCCCGCGCACTTAAAAATGATGTGCGGAAAGACAGGTAGTGGCTTCTCCATTATGCGGAAATCGCACCTACTAGGTGTGATTTCCGCAAAGAAGGGTTTTCACATATTGCGGGTTTCGCACCTCCCTCATACATTTTCACAAAGAAGGATTCTTATTTTCGCACTCAAAATCCAAAATCCCGCCAACTCTAATCTCAAAGATTTTGAGTTATTTTCAGAAACTAATCATATGGGTCTCCATAAAATCTCATGAAGAATGTTTCATCTTTAGATAATTTTGAGTGAAAGCACCTGGAAATAGTCATAGCGGAAAACCCAAATGTAAGTGCGTAGGAGCCATTTTCGCACTGAAAACTAAAAAATCCGTCGGCCGATATATCCATGGTTTCGAAGTCTTTTAAAATTTTGACCACATGGGTCATTTCAAAATCATTCAAAGAGTAAATGATGTTTCAACTCCGTGGCCCAATGGATTCATATCAATAATGCTAGTTGGAGATGAAGAGTATCAGATTCCATAGCGACTATTCAAGTTCTCAGACTTGAAAAGTCTTTTTCTTTGTATTCTGTCTCTTTGTATTCGAAGAAGAGGGAAGGTCATTGGCTCTTAGAAGCCTGATGTATTGTAGAGTTTATAAATTCTGTAAAAAATTTAGTAGGGGGGTCGGCAAACTTGTTAATGAAGCAGAAGTGATTCTATTTACAAAGGCTTTGTCTCATGTTTGTTGCGCCATTTTAGTGAATCATTTGCATTTTGAATAGATAGAATAGTCATATGTGAAGCCGCAGTTGCATGCTAGATTCTATTTCATGTCTGTGATTGCAGTGAGAGTAATTCTATTTGCTTGTCATGTATGATTCTTCTCCTATTCATTCAGTAATTTAGGTGCATCAGAATAGCAAGTACAATTGTATGTGGAACTGTAATTCATGCTTGGATTCTATTTCATGTTAGAAGTTGCAGTGTAAGAAATTCTATTTGTTGTCTATGTACGATTCTGCTTCTGTTCTCCTCAGTAGAATATGCATTTCTAGAATAGGTAGATTAGATTTGAATATAGATTAAACATTATCCTTGCCTGAATTATTTGTGTCTACAAGCAATTTGGTTAAAACTCATAAGGAATAAATCTG
>MU223373.1:3161649-3178074 GCA_018584345.1 Thuja plicata | reverse complement strand
CTATTTCATGTTAGAAGTTGCAGCGTAAGCAATTCTATTTGCTGTCTATGTACGATTCTGCTTCTGTTCTCCTCAGTAGAATATGCATTTCTAGAATAGGTAGATTAGATTTGAATATAGATTAAACATTATCCTTGCCTGAATTGTTTGTGTCTACAATAAATTTGGTTAAAACTCATAAGGAATAAATCTGATGATCGATAAAAACATATTCAGTGCATATCATCGCATATTCAGGGAGTTGTACCTGTCAATTTAGAGGGCAGTGATAAATGACCTACACTGACCCATTTTTTGGTGAACATCCTTTTGTTCTTTCACCTTGGGTGTATTAAAGAGTCAGAGATTATAAATCTTAAGGGAGGGCAAAGTGTTAACCAACAATGATCATTCAAGGCAATAAATTATTTAATGTATTGTATTGTTATTGATGTCAACTTGATATAATCTATATGGTCATGGAAATACTGCCAAACACTTCAAAGAAATTGATGAATCAAGGCTATGCTATCAGTAATGCATACAAGTCAAGTATTCACAAAGTGACTGTATACACTGATGGAGTGCACATCGACGGTCAGAGTAAAAGAGCAGAGTCACAGTGTTACTCGGCAAGCTAATGCATAGCATTACCGACGAGCAGAGTTACAATGTTGCTTGACCAAAAAAATACAGAGTAACCCGATGGAAAGAATTTAAGTGTTGCCCGATGGAAAAGACAAGGACAGAGATCCTAATGACAACTGAAGTCACACCGATAGAATAGTCAGTTATCATTGATGACTAATTGAAGTGTTGACCCACATAATAGAGAGTTCAAAAATGAAAAAATGCTTAGCTGTCAAGAAGCTATAAGTAGACTCAACAGATACTTATCATTGTTTTAATCATCTAGATAAAGCCAGAGATAAGTAATTAATTTAAAGATGATTTTTCTAGTTGGCAAGAAGATCTCTTTGAGATAAAACTAGAGTTTTCTTTAAATCTATTGGTGAGAATTGTGGATCATGCCAAGAATCAAGAAAGCCAAGAAAAGGTAAAACATGTCTATAAAGAGACAAACCCAATTCATTATGAATGGGTGTGTGGGGTGAAAAAGAGAAAAGAGGGATGATGTAAAGAGATTGTGAAGGAGAAGAAAGTCTTCATTCAAACTTGATCAATCAAGCTAAAGAAAGAGCTAGATTCTGCAGACACCGACGAATAGTGAGACAACATCAAAGAGTAGAATAGTGTGGGGCAAAGGTATAGAATTGATTATATTTATTAGAGAGGTAATGGACTTACAATAGATCTAAAAATCTGCAATTAAGTTGTATGTATGAAAAAATCATTAGTGTTTCAGTTTAACCATTGAATCATAAAGTCTCTTAACCAAGTAGGACTTAAAAGTCTTTTACAATTGAGATACATCCCAAGGAGTATCAAAAATTATGATCATGAAAGTAGCATTGGATATGCCCGATACCTATTGACAGGCCAAGTGAGTGTTTGATCAAGGATGGTAGCATTAGATGCCAGATACTAGGTGAAAAACTATCTTTTAAATCCTATAACAAGGTCAAACCTAATAGTGTGTTTGCAACCTTTAATAGGGTTGGATCCTAACAGAGCTCACTTTAGAAGAGTGAAAATTTAGGGTACCGGTCCCAGTGGTTATCCCCTTAACAGGGTTTCCACGTTAAAAATCCATGTGTTATGTGTTTATGTTTCATTACTTTACTTTTTTACATTTCACATATGCAATTATGGATTTATTGGTATACTCTACATATTTACTGTGTTTCGGTAAATAGTTGACTGCTTATAGGTAATCATACAGAAGAGAGATTTACAAAGAATTTTGACAAGTAGAAAATTGACATAAGTATTTCAAGGCATTCATCTTGTAAGACAAAAGATAACTAGAGACATAATTTTTGGTTATAAGTTTTAAGGGTTGATTTAAGGAATAATTTTTGAGTCCACTGATTCACCCCCCCCCCCCCCNGATTCCCCCCCCCCCCCCCCTTTAGTTATTACTAACAGATAATTACTAGTTCAATAATTTTCGTATGCATACCTTTTAGTAACTGTTTGATCCATGCAATATTTGAGCAGTTTGCAGCAGCAACAACATACTCTACTTCTGCATTAGACTGACAGGTGCATCCTTGCTTCTTTCTTATCCATCTGACAAGTCTGTCACCCATAAAGAATGCTCCTCTAGTTGTGCTCTTTCGGTCATCAATATTTCCAGCCCAATCAGCATCGGTAAAGACCTTAAGTTCAAAATTTCCTTCTCTTCTATACCATAAGCCATATTCCTCGATATTCTTTAGATATCTTAGGATTCTTTTCATAACAGTCATTTGTGATTCCTTGGGATTAGCAGAAAATCTTGCAACTATTCCTACTGCACGTGGACTATTTGGTCTAGTATGTACAACATACATGAGTTTTCCAATCATTGATCTGTACAAAGTCTGATTTACCTCTGATGACTTATCTTCCTTTGTCAGCTTACATCCAGTTTCCATCTGTGTTCCAACTGGTTTGGAATCTTCCATCTTGAATATTTTCAGAACTTCCTTAATGTATTTGGATTGTGTAATGAAAATACCTTCATCTTGTTGCATGATCTGCAGACCAAGAAAAAACTTGATCTCTCCAAACATAAACATCTAAAAATCTTTGCTCATTTCATTTTCAAATTATTCTCATAGCATATCATTGCCTCCAAATATGATGTCATCAACAAATATCTCAGCAATCAAAATGTTAGCATCAGTATCTTCCTTCAAATAAAGATTACTATTTTCACTAGTTCTTACAAATCCAATACTTATGAGATAGGAATGAAGTCTTTCATACCAGGCTTGAGGTGCTTGTTTCAATCCATACAAGGCTTTGTGTAATCTACATATCATGTTCCTTGTGTCTGGATCAACAAACCCTTCTGGTTGTTCAATGTATACCTCTTCTTCAAGTATTCCATTTAGGATAGCAGACTTGACATCCATTTGGTATACCTTGAATCCTTTACATGCAGCATAAGCAAGTAATATTCTCACTCCTTCTATCCTAGCAATGGGTGCAAAGGTATTTCCATAGTCAATCCCTTCTTCTTGTGCATACCCCTTGCATACTAGTCTTGCTTTGTTTATGGTGACTTCTTCATTCTCATTTAGTTTATTCCTGAATATCTATTTTGTACCGATGACATTCTTGTCATCTAGTCTTGGTACAAGTGTCCATGTCTTGTTTTTCTCAATCTACTCAATTTCCTCATTCATAGCACTAATCCATTCATCATTATCAAGTGCAGCATTGACATATTTTGGCTCAAAATCACAAATAAAACATCTTGTGTTTAGACACTTACTTCTAGTTCTCATACCAACCTTTTTATCTCCCATGATCTGGTTCTATGGATGGTTCCTTCTGACATATATGGAAAGTACAGGTTTAGTTCTTTCTCTATCATCTTAATCATCATTGTGTCCTTCATTCTGATCTCCATCACTTGGCACATCATCTTGAGCAATATCCTGATTGTCGGTATTTGCAGCCTGATGCTCGAGTGCAATAATCTATTGCTCGAGAGCTATACATTGTTGCTTGGGTAGAGTGTCAGGTTCTTCATTGTAGACAAACTTTTTGTAGTCCTCTGGTTCTTTTGTGCTTTCCTTTTCATTCTTTTCTACAAATTCATCTATCTTTACATTTGCTCTTTCAACAATTTTGTTAGAGGATTTGTTGAGACATTTATAAGCCTTGCTCTTGATGGAATACCCTAGAAATATTCCTTCATCACTCTTGGAGTCAATTTTTCCATTTCTATCATATTTTAAGATATAACATTGACTACCAAAATTTTTGAAGTAACTTACATTGGGTGTGTAGCCATACCATAACTCATAAGGTGTCTTCTTGGTGTCTTTCTTTAGCTGTACTCTATTCAATGTGTAAATAGCAGTATTGACAGCTTCCCTCTAGAAGATTTGGGTGATGTCTTTCTCTACCATCAGTGTCCTTGCACAATCAACAATGGATCTGTTCCTTCTTTCAGCAATTCCATTTTTCCATGGTGTTCTTGGTGCAGAGACCTATCTTTTGATTCCATGCTCATTACAAAATTTAGTGAATTCATCTAAAATAAATTCCCCTCCTCTATCTGATCTTAAGAATTTCAATTCTTTACCACTTTTTTTTTCTACCATTTCTTTGTACCATTTAAACATCTTTAATGCTTTAGATTTATCTATTAGAAACATTACTGTCATCATTCTAGAGTAATCATCAACAAAGAGAATAAAATATCTATCACCATAATAACTCTTTGTCCTCATTGTTCCACATAGATCAGTATGGATTAATTCTAGAATGACATCAGATGTATGGGTTTTGCTTTTGAAACTAGACTTTGTCATCTTACCCTTTTGACAATTTTTGCACATGATATTGTCTGGCTTAATCATCGTCGGTAAGCCTCTTACATTTCTCTTTCTTCTTATCTTTATCATGTTGTCAAAGTTCACATGACACAATCTTTTATGCCACAACTATATCTCTTCATTTCTAGTCATTAAGCAAGTGGTGTCAGTATCATTCAAATAGAATAAGTTACCTTTTATCTACTCACCGGTACCAATCAGACTTCCTGATTTATTGAAGATCTTTTCCTTCTTCTTTTCAAATGCTACTCTATGACCTAAATTATTCAACTGAGAAACACTCAATAGATTATAATTTGATCATTTCACCCAATAAGCATTTTCACATTTTATCAGGTTATTCAACATTATAGTGCCTTTACCTTCAACTAGACAAGGTGTGTCATTACCCATTCTTACTGAACCACCATTATAGTATTCAAAAGTCTCAAAATTTTATTTGTCACCGGTCATATGGTGAGTGCAGCCACTATCTATGATCTAGACATCATTTTTACTAACTTTAGATATGAGTGCAGTTTCTACATACCTTTCTTCATCATCATTTGAATCATCTTTTACTGCCACAAACACCATCTCGATGTCTTCATCAGATTCAATGTCAGTTTCATCATCTTTTCATTTAGCTAGGTAATTGGCATTCTTTCCTTTGTCCTTGTAGTCTCGGGTATCTCTTCTTTCTGATTGTCGGCTGCTTCTGTAATCACCTCTGTCAAACTTCTTTTCAAATGACCTATCATTACTTCTGTCATCTTTTCTTCTATTAGGGCATCTTGCAGCAAAGTTCTAATCTCTTTACAATTAAAACAAACAAGTGGTAATTTACCTTTGTATTTACCTTTGCCTCTCTGCATTCCTCTAGCCATAAGTGCTTCAATTTCATCAAGATCTTCTTCTTCACTTTCACTATCACTATATTTTCTCATGGTGTGTTTATGACTTGATTTACTTATTCTCAAATAAGATTTGAATGCAAACTCTATGTTTGGTAAGACACTATTATCAAAGTTGTTCATCTCAAATGAAATCAGTCTTCAAATCAAACTATCGAGAGTAACATTGCTATTTTCTATTGCTCTCTAATAGTATAAGTAGGCAGCAAGGTTCTTAGAATTTTACTTACCACCATATCCTCTTCTAGTACACCTCCAACTCCTCAGATAGCATTGACTACCTCTTTGATTCTTGTGTTGTACTGTGTGATGTTTTCACCTTCTTTCATTCTGAGATTATCAAACTTTCCTCTAAGGCTTTCTGCCTTGGCTCTTAGAACATTTTTATCACCACCATGTACAAGCTTCAATTTTTCCCACATCTGCTTTGCAGTTGTGCATACTTTGACATCTTCAAATTCAGCATCAGAGAGTGAGGAAGCAAGCTCTATCATCATGCATTTGTGCTCATGCTTCTCTCTCATTTGTTCAACTGTGGGTGCTCCTGTGGGAAACACATATTTAGTATCTAAGTATTGAGTAACATCATTTCCAATACCTGATAAATGGAGTCTTATTCTGCTTTTCTATGAAGCAAAGTTATCTTTGTTCAACTTGGGCACATCTCATCTGTTCATCTTGTGATCTTTATCTTGAACTGTTAAACTCCCTTTCTAAGCACGCAAGATCTAATACAAATTTTTAGTAATAACTGAGAGGGGGGGTGAATTAGTGGCCTAAAAAATTTATCCTTAAATCAACCCTTCAAACTTAGTACCACAAATTATACCTCTAGTTATCTTCAGTCCTATAAGATGAATGCCTTGAAATACTTATATCAAATTACTACTTGTTGGAATGCTTTGTAGACCTTCTTCTATATGTTTACCGATAAGCATTCTTTCTATTTACCGAAACATAGTAAATAACTAGTGTATACCGATCAATCCAGATTTACTTAAGTGAAATGAAAAATAATAAAGTAATGACTCATAGACACATTAACACATGGATTTTTAACGTGGAAACCCTGTTAAGGGAAAAACCACTGAGACTGGTACCCCAAATCTTCACTCTTTTGAAGTGAGCTCAGTTAAGAGCCAACCATGTTAAAGGTTACAAAAACACTGTTAGGTGTGACCTTGTTAGAGGATTTAAAAGATAGTTTGTCACTTAGTATCTAGCATCTAATGCTACCATCCTTGATCAAACACTCACTTGGCCTGTCAATAGGTATCAGAAATATCCAATGCTACTTTGTATGATCAAAATTTTTGATACTCCTTGGGATGTATCTCAATTACAAAATACTTTTAAGTCCTGCTCGGTTAAGAGTCTTGATGCTTCAATGGTTAAACTAAAACAGTAAAGTGATATGTTCACATATGCAACTTGAATTGCAGATTTTCAGATCTATTGTAAGTGCAATACCTTTCTGATCAATGTTATCAATTCAATACCTTTTCTCCACAGTGTTCTTCTTTTTGATGTTGTATCATTGTTCGTCGGTGTCTGCAGAATTTAGGTCTTTCCTCAGCTTGATTGATCAGGTCTAAATGAAGACTTTCTTCTCCTTCAGAATCTCTTAAGCATCTATTCTCTTGTCACTCCCCTTCACCACCTTCATAATGAATTAGGTTGTCTTTTTAGAGACATGATATCACTGTTTCTAGGTTCTTTATTTTCTTGATCTTGGCATGATCCACTATTCTTGCCAATTAGATTTAAAGCAAAACTCTAGTTTTATCTCCTAGAGATCTTCTTGCCAACTAGACAAAGTAGCTTTAAATTCTTTACTTATCCTCGACTTTATCTTGTCGATTAAAAAATGATAAGTATCAGTTAAGTTTATTTTTAGCTCTTGACAGCTAAGTATTTTATCATTTTCTGAACTCTCTATTCTGTCGGTCAATACTTCAGTTATTCATCAGTGATAACTGACTATTCCGTTGGTGTGACTTCAGTTGTCTTCGGGATCTCTTTCCATTGGGAAACACTATAATTTTGTTCATTGGGCAACACTATGACTTTCCTCGTCGGTAATGTTGTGTATTTGCTTGTCGGGTATCACTGTGACTTTTCTCTTTTACTATGTCCGTCGGTGTGCACTTCGTCGGTGTATACAGTCACTTTGTGAATACTTGACTTATATGCATTACTGATATCATAGCCTTTGATTCATCAGTTCTTTCAATTCTTTAGCAATATGTCTATGACCATACAAATTATATCAAGTTGACATCAATGACAATACAATACATTAACTAATTTAATGTCTTGCATAAACTTTCTTATGTCTTTTTGATCATCAACTTAACATCTTCAAACATTCAATCAGTTATAGTTCATCAATAGTTGTTGGGGGAAGAAAATAAATGAAGTGGGAATCAAGCATACATGACATTCAAACCTAGAAATCACCAAAATGGGCCCTGAAAGGTCCTAAAGCCTCCAATTATGTGTGCTAACATTTTAGGACAATACAATGTCATATATTACTTTTTTTATTCTTGGATCACAAAGCCATGCACATTTATTATTTATATTTATTTCCATCACTTATCACTTAATTGCATATAATATTCAGAAGATTGTTATTATTAAACTAATCTAAGTTAAATACTACTTAGTTGTATGCATATTATTGATTTACTTAGATCAATCTTAAGAAAACATTTTTTAATTATATAAAAATTAATTTTAAATTAAAATAATTATCAAATTAAACATATTTGAATAATAAATCATCATAAGTTTCATAATAAATGTTGGTTTTCAAAGTCTAACAAGACTAAGTATAAACCATATAACTCTAAGATATTCTTATAATTTGAAATGAAACATTCTTCTTTAAATGAAAATATCATATATTAAAACTAAGTCAAATTATACAATCATATCTTCAAAAAATACAAATGACATGTAATCATGTTCTGAAATCAAAATAATAAATGTACAACCTACAAAAATAAAACCACCACAAATAACAAAAACACAACCATGCAAAAACTAATTGTCAAAGCCATCCATAAAATATAACATCTGGGATATAATTGTCAAAGCCATCCATAAAATATAACATCTCAATCCCAGAAGAAAAAGAATTATCAAAATCATTAATCCAAAGACCCCAAAAACAAAGTTGAAAAATGCATGAGTGAAAAGTTGGGCAATGTTATTGTCATTTGAAATTAGACACCCCCTCCTATTTGAACCCTAAAATCTAAAGCTTCTAGTATACTTAGTGGTAGGAGGTAGCTTAACAATGATTGGACATAAGGCCATAAATATGTTCACATGTGGTATTAGGATGACAATAAGAAGATTCCTGAGCATAGCATCCATCAGTGTCTCCTTTTGCTAAAGTCATAAACGTGCCTAGAAATCAATGTAGGGGAGGGACCCATTTTTCAGTTAAGGCAACAAAGTCTACCCCACAATTCATTTGATAAATATTTGTACAGACTTTATACTTACATTATAAGGACATGTGATGGACAAATAAATACCGTGAGCACCATGTTAATAAAAAATATCTAAGAATTCTACAAAGGACAAATCTAAAGTCCATAGAAGAAAATTTTCTCAATAAAATATCTAAATGTGAAAGAGATGTTAAAGCATCAATTTTATCCTTCATAAATTTAAAAACACTTTATATTGTTTTTTTTAATCTTTATATTTTATTAAAAATGATTGTTTCCAAATGTCTTACTATGTAAGTCAATTGGTTATCATTGAGATACCAAAGACAACCACCACTAGACATGTATGGAGGTAAAGGAAGATTGTTGTGTTGATGGTGGTTACTTTTAATTATTATTATTGTAAAGATTTGGTTGTATGTTTGAACTTTTTGGTTTTAATATATAATGTTTTCATCAAAATAATTGAATAGTAAAAGAATGTGAGTAAGAATCAACTTTGTAATTATTAAAGGTAAGAATCAAATTGAATTTATAATCAAAAGTATATGAAATGGAGTATAGAATCATATAATGCATAAAAATCAAAATGGTTTGATATACATCGAACTAATAATTATTAAATATGATGAGTATTAAATTTAATCATTGTGATGTGTATTAGGATTGGTATGAATCAAACACAATTTTATGTTAGGCATATAATATATTTAAAATATTAATTTTTTATTGGATGAAGCTAAAGAAAATCATTATAAAATTATATAAGATCAATAAATACATATTTAAAATACTTTATAATAGAAAACTTTGTATATTTATGTTAGTTTTTATTTATATTTTTGAATTTTTCTCAATAATAAAATTATTTGTTTGAAATATGATTGGTTCAACCAAATTTGTGTTATAGATTAAGGCTTCTTCTATTTGTGATTAAAAAAAAAATTATTCCACTGATTTGTTTGCCTCTATCCTTTTCTTGAATGGAGGGAAATTATAATTATGTTAATAATATTAATAAAATCTTTAGCCAAAATAATTTTTTATTCTATCTTTGCTTACTTAAAATCAAATTAAATAATTACTAATTTAAAATCTTTTGAATTTCAAGATTATAAAACATTAAATTAATGTTACATATTTGTTTTTATTTTTGTAGTTTAAATATTTTTATATAAAATTTATGTACATTTGATTATATTAGTAATATTAATAATAGAAATAATATTATGGAAAAATAGTTCTAGTTGGTATTGAAACCATTCATATTTTTTAAAAATAAAACTTTTTAAAATATATAAAAAAAAAAGTATGTATTAAAAAATCTAATTACTCTTTTAGGTTAAAAAAACATATATGATGTTAATATTTGATATATGTTTATAATTATTTATAATTTTTCATAAAAATATCTAAAAATAATTATATAAGATAATGAATGTTAATGTTTTATACTTAAAATTTAATTTAAAGTTTTTTAAAAAATATTTTTTTTTTATAAATCTAGTTAGATAATATTTTTCAATAGAATTAGTAATGCATAGATGAACAACACCATCGCGAATGGCAACACCACATTTCCAGCAAATGCAACAACACCATCGCGAATGGCAGAAGCATCAACATCAATATGACAACAGCAGCCACAACATCGTCATCACGGGTGTCAGGAATTCTTAGAATTTATAGTAAGGGGTAAGCATCAATCGGCAGTTCTTCAGTCTGACTTACCCACTGTTTTTAAAAAAAAAATTCGTTCAACACCTATAGTATAACCTGCCAGGAAAAAATAATCCAACTCCTCCTCACAGACTGAGGGTTTTACCAAGACCACGTTTGCGAAAAAAATGTGGTGGCCACCACCGCTAGAACTATCTTTCAGGGTAAAGCCATCGTTCAGCCAGCTAAGTCATTTTTCGTAAACCCTCATTTTCACTTCTCCAACAAAAAGCATCATGAAGGGTTCCGTACATTTGAAATTGGGGAGACTTCAGCCATGGCCGATCAACCTCAACAACCCTGTGCTAAAGTTTTCCAAAATCCGAAGAAGGGTTTTGAGCGGGAAAACATTTTTCCAAAATTTCAAACTCAAAAACCCTTTCATCCAGGCAAGCAAAGGGCTCCACACAAGCCGAGAACCTTACTTAAAGAAAAGCAGCCCATCTTCGATATCTGTGAAGGAACGCCTCCAGAACCTCTGTCAGGCGCGAGGGAAGAATTTGCCAAGAGTAAACAAGTTGTGCCTGCAAGAGACAATGTTACACCACCAGTGATAGATCGATCAGCCCAAGCCCCCTTCATCCCAAACAAATCTAAGCAAGTCTGGCAAAATAAGAATTACCAAGATCTACTACACTCAGATCCTGGGATGGCTTCGATCACTCTTCTGGAAAACCTGTTGCAAATACCTATTGGTACACTACGACATTTGGCACTCATAGGTAAGTTTTCCTCTACCACTTTGCCATTTTCAGTTATTAAGGAATGGGCTATGCAATTGCTTCAAGGGATAAAAGAAATTTTCTGTATTGATTCTATAAATCAATTCTTTGTTGCCATTTTTCATTCTAAAAGTGACAGAGATCAGGTTAATAGACATAAAGATTGGTTCTGTAAAGGATTGGGTCTTTTCACAATGCCCTGGGTCCCTAATTTCAAACCAGAACCCAATGTTGCTCACTTTTTCCCATAATGGATCTCTTTACCTCTGCTGCCATTAGAATACAGAGAGCCAGAGATCTTAGAATTCATAGCAAATAGTGTGGGGATTTTTATTCGACATGACCTCATCCCTTTCGAGGCCCCTCATCATGATGTAAGAATATACATCTTAATGGATACTCAGAAAACCTTTAAACAGAAGATTGCAATTACATCAAAATGGGGGGAGTGGGTCCAGAACATTGTAATAAATGACCCAGTCACAAACCACCGATATCAACACAGAATTGGACACTTAAACACTGAATGCTAGAAGGGGAAAATAAGTAACATTAATGTATGTGCGGATTACAGCTCTGACCCATCCACATGTGTACAACATACCAAGATGATGAAACATAGGGATCAAGACAAACTGCAAAATAATAACGAGGCCCATGCAAAATCAGATATACAAGTAGTATGTTTGGAGCAGAATATGCCAACAAGAATTTCTGCAATGATCCACCACATTTTTTGTTACATGGCTTATCTAAACTGGGAATATTACTACAATAGTAGAACTCTAGGGATGCTAGAACTCAATACCCCTGTCACGAGGGCATCATGCATTGATGAAGTTGTGCAACAATTAATATTCTGTGAATCCTCACTTACCCTAGCTCTTACTAATGAGATACAAGCAGAGGAACAAGACAAGATATCATCTGTAACCATGACCTTAGACAGGGGTTGTGAGATGTCTAGAAAATTCATAAAGGGAAAAACAACTTTAGCTAATAGTAAAGAGGAGTTCCTTGAAAATTTAGATCTAATGGAACTACCATTATATGTTGCAAATGATGGCTCTATTAATGATAATCAATTTCTCCAAGATTTCCTTTTGGATTCCATCATACACAGGAGATGGGAGTACTGTGAAGAAGCACCTTTAGACTTTGCAGAGTACCACCCAATCACTGAGCTTCCTAACTTTTTATGTCCAATAAATAGCCAAAGCATGGATTAGGTATGTCTTTATCTAGAGGCAATAATAATGACTCAATATTTGGTCATGGTTCCCTCATTTGAAGAGGCAGAGCATACACAAAAAATGCCTCAAGATATTGAAATACCTGACAATCCCAATGGTTCTTCTAGACAATGCATTCTCTCAATAGAACAATCCCCTTCAAAATGTGTTCAGGTTTCAAAGACCCTAAGGTCAAGAGGGCGAAAACCAAAATCCTTGATAATTAAGGAAGAGATAGCAGCCAATATCCAATCCACATTGGACGACACTTTTGTTTCCATAAAGAGAGTGAAAAGGAGGACAAGAGGTTCTCCTTGTCCACAATGAAAATTGCATCATGGAATGTCAGAGGCATTAATGCCTCTGACAAAAGATATAGAATCAAAAATTAGATTGATTCTATGCATGTTGATATAGTTCTTCTTCAGGAAACAAAATTATCCCTAGAAAATTTTGATAAAACTTTAGGAAATTGGGCAGCTTGGTTGTCCCTTCATCAACAAGGAATTGGGGATTCTGGAGGCTTAGCCATATTATGGAACTCCAAGACTGTCAACATTAAAAATATTGGGTAGGACATTCATTGGAAAATGGTAGAAGTGACCAGTTTTGATTTTTCATTAATCTTATTTAACATTTATGGTCCTACATCTACCCAGGATAAGAAAAAGTTATGCGACTGTTTAACATCTCAAATTTAGAATCTCACCGATCAAAATGTAATACTCAGAGGTGACTTCAACGCGATCCTTAACATGTTAGAAACATAGGTGGTATATGTCCACCTTTAAGAACCATACAGGACTTCTATACACTGTTATCAGACAACAATCTGATGGATGTGGTTCCATCCTCCGGTACATTCACATGGACAAACAAGAGAGAAAAATTTGCACAAATTGCTAGTTGATTGGATAGGTTCCTAGTATCACAAGAATGGAAGCTCATAAATGTTCATTTCCAATCGGACATCCTCCCATTTCCAGGGTCAGATCACTTCCCAATAATGTTGTCCATAAACAATGTGAGAGTTTCAAATAGTCACAAACCAACATTGAAATTTGAAAAAATGTGGCTTAGGCACCCACAATTCTTGCCTTTGATTAAACAATGGTGGGTGAGTTCACCATTTGTGGTGGGAACTAAAATGTATCAGCTGGAAATGAAGCTGAAACATGTCAAAAGTTGTATCAAAAAATGGAATGAAGTAGTGTTTAAAAACATATTTCAGCAAAAAGATTTGGTCAAAAAACAACTAGCACAATTACATGAACATACTATACAACATGGTATGGATAATGACACATACAACACATAGAGAGAACTCCAAGAGGAATGGGAAGAGTTGTGCTCTCGGGAGGAAGAATATTGGAGATAGAAATCTCAGGAACTATGGCTTAGAGAAGGAGACAAGAATACTAAATTCTTCCATGCTTCAGCTAAGCAAAAAAGAGCAAACAACACAATATTTTCTATCACTGAAATCTCTTCAGGGAAGACATTAACAAATGCTCAAGAAATCCAACATGAAGGAGTTAGCTTCTTCGAAAAGTTGCTTGCTCCTGCTCAAGCACCATCCCCATCTCAAGATCAGCTTAATGAAATTCTTTCTGCTATTCCATGCATAGTTACACAACAAGATAACCATATGGTAATGGCCCCCTTTACTATTCAAGAACTCAGGCAAGTGGTTTTCTCACTCCCATCAAATAAAGCCTCGGCCCCTGATGGATATACTCCACTCTTTTTTCAGGCATGCTGGGAGGTTGTTGGTTGGGAGTTGCTGGCAGTAGTGGAAGAATCAAGGAAAAGCAAGTCAATGCTAAAATATTTCAATACAACCAATATTGCTATTATACCTAAAATGAAAGATCCAAAATATTTTGCAGACTTTCGACCTATATCACTTTGCAACACAGTATATAAAATCATCACCAAAGCCATATATATGAGACTATAGATTCTCATTCCTTCAATTATCTCCCAAGAACAGGGAGGTTTTGTCCCAGGTCAAGAAACCATGGAAGGAGCATTAGTTTCCCATGAAGCACTCCACTCTATTCAAGAGGATCAGTCACCTAATTTTTTATCAAATTGGATATGATGAAAGCATATGACAGAGTAAACTGGGATTTCATTTTTCAAGTCCTTATTAAATTTGGTTTCTCATAGCAGTGGTGTCAATGGATATGGGCATGTATTTCAGGGGCCTGGTTCTCGGTCATCATTAATGGAAACACGGCTGGATTCTTTTCCTCCACTCAGGGAATCAGACAGGGAGATCCAATGTCCCCCATCCTTTTCATACTAATGGTAGAATATTTAAGTAGAACAATCAAGAAGCAACATACAATGTGACTTTGGAGTGGAGAAAAAATTGGGGGTACAGATATTTCAGTCACCCATTCCCTTTTTGCAGATGACACATTATTATTTGGAAAATCAGAAGTTAAGGGAGAAAAAAGAATAAAGTATGTCCTAGACCTTTATGTAGCAGTGTTTGGATAGAAAATTAATTCACAAAAGTCACAAATATACCTGTTCAATACTAGCCAACTCATCTCGACCAAAATTGTACAAGTTCTAGATTTTTCAGTGGACATCCTACCCTCAAACTACCTTGGGATTTCATTCTTTGTTGGAATGCACAAAGAAACTTATTGGTCATCTATTATAGAAAAAAATTAAGATCAGAACATTGGCATGGAAAGCAAGGTGGCTTTCCTTATCAGGCCAAATATTACTCGTGAAATCTATCCTCTCAGCAATTCCAAATTATTATCTAGCTATTTTAAAATCCCCATCATCAGTTATACAACAAATACAAAAATTGATTAAAGGATTCCTTTGGACAAAAAACATGAGTGGGGAGAAAAAGATACCTTTGATCTCATTAAAAGATATGGCAAAAGGTTCAAATTTTGGAGGGGCAGGAGTTCATGATTTAACAATCTGCAACAAAGCATTTGGAGGGAAATTAGTATGGCAGATGTACACAAAACCACATAATAAATGGTGTTAGATCATGCAGCAAAAATACCTTGACAATGATAATTATATTTGAATCCTCACCATTTCAGATCCACCCAAAGGGTCAGTGATTTGGAACTTCATGATGACCTCTAGAGAAATAATATACAATTATGTTACATGGGAGGTGAATAACGGGTCATTTATCAAATTTTGGAGAGATTCTTGGAATGGACAGTCTATTCTCCTATCACCAATTGTTCCCCAAGAAATTATCATTGCAACAAAACATGAATGGGGGAGATACCTTATAGACTTTGTATCATCTGTTAACCTATTCTCAGGAAAAATACAATGGAAAGACCCGGAAGAACTGCATCTTACAAGAAAAAACACTGAACTACTTTGCAAAATCCTCAGAGATTGACAAGCATATTACTCAGATAAGGAAGATAAGCTAGTCTGGGCTCCAGCAAAAGATGGTAAATACTCTATTAGAGAAGGATATAAAACTTTGCAACAGGTGGAACTGCAAAGCACTCCCTCCCGAGCATATCACTTTTGCTGGAATCAAGCTACTCTACCTAAAGCAGGATGCTTTTCATGGCTTGCATTGAACAAAATAATCCTTACAAGCGACAGGCTGGAAAATTTTTGCATTACTCACGCTTTTCAATTCCCGCTATGCAAAGATATAACTGAGATAGGGGATCACTTGTTATTGCAATGCACTTTTGCATAGAAGTGCTGGCTATTTGTTCTCAACAAACTTGGTTATTGTACACCACTGACTAATAAATTGTGGGATCTATTTGAATCTTGGCCACAATTGCATCAAGATTCACTTCTTGCAAACATCTAAAAATGTGCTCCCTCCCTAATAATCTGGTCAATATGGTGGGAACGTAATAAAAGGTTATTTAGAAATGAAACCTCAAGTCTGGAAAAAGTGCTGGAAACAATAGAGAAATCAATATCCAAGGTTGTTA
>MU223373.1:3146208-3161599 GCA_018584345.1 Thuja plicata | reverse complement strand
GAACGTAATAAAAGGTTATTTAGAAATGAAACCTCAAGTCTGGAAAAAGTGCTGGAAACAATAGAGAAATCAATATCCAAGGTTGTTAATGCGAGCATATATAGATGTGGTTATAATCCTACCTTGACAGCATGGGACACCTCAGTCTTGAAAAATTGGGAAAGACTTAATATTCCCATGGGTTGGGAAAATCTAAAAAAATCTTCTAGCCAGGTAGATCAATCAACTATTCGGTGGCAACCCCCCCTGCCCCATAACATGAAACTGAACTTTGATGGAGCTTCTCGGGGAAACCCCAAAAAATATGGGTTGGGAGCTTGTATCAAGGATTCGAAGGGGAATCTAATAGGATGTATTGCCTCCAAACTACCAATAGGAATAAACAATACTGCAGAAGCTCACGCAATGTGGGCAGGTCTTATCTTGGAAAAATAGTGTGGGATTAAGAATATACATGTAGAAGGAGATTCACAGGTAATAATTAATGCATTTGTTAAAAGGGAGTCAAACAACTGGAAGTTAGAGTACATTCTAACACAAATATGGTGCATTCTAGATAGCTTTCCCAATCTAACAATCTCATACACACTTAGAGAAGGAAACAGAGTAGCGGATCTACTATCAAATATGGGTTACGATGGCATAGAAATAATGGACAGAAATTCTAGTAACATTGCATAAAATTGGCCTGAATTGCAATGGGTGGTAAACACAAATAAATTATTTATTTAAACTATAGAGATAATCATGGGGACTTTGGAATAATTAATAAAAATGAGACATATGACAAGTTGATATCATCTTACCTATTTGTCGTATCAATGGGAGATTGTAAACATATCTTAATTCCGATCACCGAGGATAATAGTACATGAAACTTATGCAAAGTTTTTTTATGTCAGTTTTACATTCAGGTTTAGTTGGTCGGTAGTTCTCATCGGTTTCTCCTTGTTGGTAATGGTTGTCAGTTTCTTCTGGTCAGTAATTCTCGTCAGTTTCTCCTGGTCGGTAATGGTCGTCGCTTTCTCCTGGTTGATAATGTTTGGTGATATTTTTTGGTTGACCTTGTTATCGGCTTTGCTGGTTGGTTCTGGGACAAAGTTTTACTCAGCTATATTTAGAAAGTAAATATTTTAGCAAATGTTCTTCAAGTTTGGCAAAAAACATGTGGGAAGAGAAAAAGTGTCACAAAATGCAAATTACGAAACAAACACATCGCCGGTCTATGGAGATCAAGTGACATCACCAAATTTACTTCTGAACTGGTATAGTACATTCAATTAATGAGTAAACAAAGAGGTGTTCAAAATATCAAAATATTCACATGGCTGAGGGACGCGTGGCAAATTGCTATTGATAGGGATACTGAATGATCTTTCACATGAATTATGGAGTATGCGTATCATTAATCGCTATGTTAAACCCCAAATTGATCATAATGCAGCTTATTCAATTTTGGCAAGAAGAAAAGAGCGGTAATGGCTCTGCAAATTGTGGACTATACATTTTGCAGACAGTGTGCTACTCATCACACCGAAGTCCTTCCTAAGAACTATAGAATTTCTATTCCATCACCAAAAGAAGATGAAGCCCCCCTTGTCACATTGGAGATTCAGTACTGGATGGTATGTTTATCGTGCATTCTGAAATTACTAGGTCTGCAATGAAAAAGATTATTGGTTATGAAAACATAGAGCCACACACAAAGCAATTCCTCTATCCTTCACAATTGGTTTCAATCTTCTTCTCAAATGCCATGGACTTGATGCAATCAGTTGAATTACTGGTAAAGTTAGCTCATAAGGTTGTAATTCCCAAGTACTAGGATGAAAACAAACTTTAAAAAGCTATGCAAAAACATGACCTATGGACAGGTCAGGCACTAGTTGGTGGTTTATTTCCAAGGCATGCACTCCTTTCTAACCATACTGTAATGGTTATATATGACAATGTAAAAAGGGTGCTGGAAGCCTAGAACAGTTGGCAACTAAAGGAGGTAATTCAATCTTCAAGGTTGATAATGGACTTTGCTTGGAAAGAAAAAATCCACATGGTGGTAGAAGCGATACTTAAGCTATTAGAGGATGATTATTTTGTAGAGGATTCAGTACCTAGGGGTCAAGTAATAGACCCAACAACAGTCATAGCTTCCATTACTAAGAGTCATTTGCAATGTGAAGTGAGATTGGCCCAAATTCCTTCCGACCAAACACAAAATTCATGGCAACAAGCTACCCAAGAGCCAAGATGGGCTAATAGAAATCAATCCCACAATGTTGATGGCTGGAATGTAGATTGGGAGTGGTCCCCGTGCTCTCAACCAGACCAGATATCCTCAGAATTGGATGCCATGGAAGAATAAAGCAATAAAATGGGAAATTTTGTAATTTTGATCTTTTTGATGGGTGAAAATGTGTCATTCTTCAAAGCTAGACATACCAAAATTATAGTGGTAATGGAAGCCCTGAGTGGCTGCGCAGTTTACTAGGGTTTCAAATACACCACTTCCTGGCGCTCGATCAGAATTTTTGTAAATGTGATTTTTGATGGGATTCATTCCAAAATATTTTGTGCTTAGCATGGGTGGCATTTTGGTAAATCGATAATGTCTATTGTAAATGAATTGAGTTGTTGAGCATAGTTAAGCTATTAGTGACCACCTTTTTTCAAAGACTTATTTGGAGGTGTTAAAAAGCTAACGTTCGGGTAACCACTTACTTATATTGTAATGCATCAAGCCGATGGGCCTTGTTTAATAGTTAATGAAGTGTGTGGTTGGTGTCTAGTGATTAGTGAAACCAATGACTTAGGTCATCTTTGTAATAGGGAAGTAGTTATAATATCATTATATCTTTTGTATCGAGCTATGAAGCTAGGTTTTCTTACTGGTTCTTTCCCAGCAGAGCTCTTGAACCAATTTTATTATATAAATATATCAGTGATAATCCCACTTTTTCCTTAAAAAAATAAATAAATTTCAATAGAATATCTAGTGTTATTTGGTAATTTTTTTCTTTATCATTTCTTTTATATCTAAGATTTACTTTCTTCGTTTTTCTTTCTTTAGTACATAAAGTCAAATTCTTATATTTTAGGAGGTTACAAACATCTAATAATTGGAAATTATTTATCAATTTAGTTTGAAATATATATAGATAAGATTGTAAAATTATTAAGAAGAGTCATAAAGTTAATAGATGAAATAGTTAGTAGTAAAGTTCTTAACTTATAAGACAGATAAGAGATCAAACACATTAAATTATAAAACTTTACCTTTCTCTTCCAACAAAATCAATATGGTCCTATTGAAAAGGATGACTAATTGTTAAAAATGTATATAATATCTAATGAAACTTTGGAATTATACATGGTTGTAATATTCTTCAATTAAACACAAATTTTCACTAACTTGTAATGTTATCTACACCTTCAATTCCTCTCAATTCCTATCATAATTATATATTCAATATTTAGTAACTATTTTTTACTAACATGTTATATTAAAAAATGACATCTTTACCTGAGAGGCGTTAGCCAAGAGGCTCTTCAGTAGGAGTGAGAGGACCTCCCATCTGTGAAGTTTCAGTTATGCATGAAACTCTTTCCTCAAATCTCTGTGGATTATGAAATTTGTTTTAATCTCCATCGTTAGTATAAAATATATTACAGCTGTGCATATGGGCTTGACAGTTGTTTAAAACTAATATATATCCGGTTATTGTTAGTATAAAATGTATTAAAGCTATGCATATGGGCTTGACGGTTGTTAAAAACTAATATATATCTGGCTAAATATACATTATTAAAGATCATCCCAATTATAGAAGTAGGATATATTTTAGATTTAGTTATTTGAAATTAGTTTTTAATTGTTTCTTTATATATTTTTTATAATAAATATGAAATATAATATGATATAGCATTTTACCTTCACCCGGTTTGCAATAAGTGATGGTGAGTTTATCAGATGGCATTAGTTTGAAATTGTTTGTGTCTATATTTGGTATGAAGAAAGATTAGGTATTTGTGTCATTAAAAACTATGTGTTTGGTGTTCTACAGAAGAGAGAAGAAAAAGATCGGTGTGAGCAGTTTTTGGTATGGCTATCTATGCATTACATTGTCTTAAAGATATCATGTGATCAATCTTTTCTAAATTCATTTCAATCATTTTATTTTTTGTAGTCCATTTGTTGAAACTGTGCTTGATTGTGACTTGTTGATTCTAATGTCTATAGTGTGGGTTGTAATTTGAAACCATGCAAAAAATTTCCTTTCGTAAATGAAACGGTCATGCGTTACACATTTCTGATAATTTTGAAATGAGTTTCTTAAATTTTCAAGAAGTGATGGTGAAATAACTTGAAGAATGGTCATTGTGACTAGATTTTTTATTTTATTGTCACTGAGATTTTATGTTTTATAATTATGGTTTTAGGTAATATGTGTTTCGTCAATTTGTGTATTCAATTTTGTTTGTGTGTTTTAAATATTCTTTAAAACACACAAACTAGAAACCAAAATGTATTTGTCAAGACCTATGTTGATTATCCATTCATATCAATCTTACAAAGAAATCTGATGCATTTGTCTATTTGCCATTCTATGTTCCTTAAACTAAGATTGAACATTTTCAGTTTTGAACTCCTGTCGATTATGTTTTGGGGCAATGACTATATTTTTTTTATTTTTATAATATATAATCTTGAATATCATATATTACAGTTGTGCGTTATAATATTTTTATTTTTAAAACTAATATATATCGGGCTAAATATACATTATAGAAGATCATCCCAACTATAGAAGTAGGATATATTATAGATTTAGTTATGTTAAATTAGTTTCTAATTGTCTCTTTGAAATCTTTTCCTAACTCCTTGGGTTAATTTAGGACTAGAGAGAATACGATTCCTAAAGGATACAAAAGAAAAAACCAATAGTATTACAATTTGCGCATTAGAGGAAGAGCTGGGATTCAATCCTTTGTTTCATCATTGCAAGCTGGAGTGTAACGGGTACCATTCTCCTTCTTTTTTATTTTCAAATCTGCTAAAGTACTCATCAACATTTATTTTTTATTCAAAACTTGAAATGGATCTGTTGAGCATTGTTTTTACACAAGCCAACTTGCTAGGATCTCAAGATTTGATTTCCTCTCTTGAAAGAATAATGAAGTTATTCCCAAGGTTCTCTAGGGTCGGGTCATAACCTACTTGGTTTCTCAGTTGAAGATAAATGTGAATGTTCATGAGGAGGCCTTTTCTGGTATGTTTAAGACATCAAACTGCAAAAAAATCTTTAGTACTATTTTTGGGTTTTTCTGTTTTAACAAGATTTTCGATTAACTAAAGTGCAATTTTGTATTTCGAGATGATTACTTTAGACTAAGACAAAATTCAAAGGAGCAAGGTAACAAGAAATAAATTAAATTATTGAAACGAAATCATGCATACATAAACTGTTGTAAACCATTCCTTACGAATTGAATGGTGGGGATATTTGAACAAACCCAAGAGGCATAAATCAGACAAAGTCACAATTCTATACCCAATGGATGCAAGCATTTGCAGAGAAGATGAATTCACTCATGCAAGATATTCAAGATCTATCAAATCATGAAGCTACCAAGATGTGCGCACCCACGAGATAGATTTATCATTAAGCAAATAGATGATCCCTTCCACGCATTCATCACAGCAAGGTAGATAGACAACAAAAAACTCCAACTAAGGCAAATGCGAATTTGAAACATAACAAAACACAAGGCTCTTTGAAAGTAATAAATAATGCATACACACATTCACTAATTCACATAGATGGAAGAAATTTACACACCACAAATGAAGCACCAAATGTAGATCTTTATTGTATTAAGAACTCATCCCTATTACACTGATTTGATTACAATATATAGAGATTTTAATCTACCAACTCTGAATGCCAAAATTAGGGCATCAGAGACTCTAAATTTATGAAAATAAACTAAAACTAAAGCTTATTTGAAAATAAACTATTGCTAACTAATATAGAATAGATTGCATGGATTTTAAATCCATTTACAATTAGTTTTTCCATGCAAGAGGGATCAGATTCATCAAGAAAGAAAGAGAAAGAAGATAGGGTTTCTTCTGTGAACTGGAGTCTTCTTCTTGGTTCTTGGATTTCTTTCTTGGAATCTTCATCTTGAGGTTCTTCTTGCAGTGGGAACTGATATGGGACCCTTAGTCCTTCCAAAATGAACTCAAGTTAACCATCAATCTGATTTGGAGTTCAACTGGCATGCAAAAAGGTGATCTCGCTAGAAACACTCAGATTTTTGGTCCCATACCTCTACTTCGAAGTTTTAAATGCTCAAAATTTTCTAAGTGTCGAACCACCCTGAAGGTCTGAAATTTTTGGCACTTTCAAAGGCCGAAAGGTTGAAAAGGCTGAAAGGCCAAAAAATAAAAAAGGCTGAAAGGCCAAAAAATTGGGAGGATGAAAGGCCGAAAGTTGCATTGTCTAAGGAGGGATGAAAGGCTGAAAGGCCAAAAGGCCAAAACCTACCTTTAGTTAAAATTGCTAAGTGTTGAAACTGTCTTTTTCCAAAAATGCTCAAGGGGTCTGAGGAATCAGTTTGGGGATACTTTTGGGTGTGTATCTTGGAGCCTCTGTATAATCTCTTGAACTTCCTCGTAGTTTATCTCCTTCCTTTTTACCTTGTTGAACTTTCATTCTTGCTTCTCTTTGAATATTGTTAATTCGAAAGTGAAGAACTGGATCTCCTCTTTAGGTTCCGACATCCTTAACATCTCTTCTCTTGAATAGAATAGTTTTTGTAGGGCCTCCCTTGTACTGATTTCTACCAGAATATCCTTGAACTATTGGACCACTTCTTTTGATGGTCATAAGATATGTTTATCTTCATCTCGGTACAAATTGAGGTCAATCCCTATGAAGAAAACATCAATTTCTTCTACCCATTCCAAGATCTCTTTCTGTTTCTCCAATATGGAGGCTTGACATTTATTATAGACCTTAATGATCTTGGACATCTATTTAGTCCAAGTCTCGAAGTTGTTGAGCTCTTCACCTTCATATATTTTTACCAATATTTGGAAACGTTGTTTCTTAATTATTTCCAAGTCTTGGGAGGCAACTTGCCATTTTTCTATCTTAGAGTCCAGGTCACCTTCATTCTCCATCAAGTCTATCAGATGTTTAGCTTCAACCAAAATGATCATGTAAGGTTTATATATTTGTTTAATGGCCTCTTCTTCGTGCTGCTCCAAGTCTCCTTTCCAATTTGCACTCGCTTGGATAAATGATAGGGTTAAACCTGCCAACAAGTTCGAGGTGTTCCTTTTCTCCAATACTGCCTCCAGTGAGGCCTCTAGGAAAATTGGGTTGTAAGGACCAACCATCTTGTGAATGAAATTCTTTAAAGCTTCATTATGTTCTATCAATGATTTTATGGTCTCCTCATCCTTACTCATGAACCCTAGAGCATGTTTAATCCCTAAGGCTGCCAGTGTTTTTCTCCCTTCCTTGGTGGGCTCCCTCAAATCCACCTCTTCAAATGTGTAATCTTCTAGATTTTCTTGTGTTTTAGAGGTGCTAGTAGAAGGAACTACAACTTGTGCCTTCCAATGACCCCTAGTGTCTTAGGTGACATAGGACATTGTCTGTGCTGGTAATGTGACCCCTGTTTGGTGGAAGGCTTTCCCTACATAAGCCATATTTGTATCTTCCCCCTCATCTTAATCTGTGTAAGTTATTTTCCTCAACTGAATTTCTTTAGGGAACCATGTATTTTTACTAAATGTGGTGACTGGCTCATATGGGGCAACCTGAAGGAATAAATCCATGTTTTGGGACCCCGAGGTTACTTCCTTATCTGACCCTTCTTCCTATTCATTTTCCTATTCCTCCTCCCCCTTTTCACCCTCATTCATTCCTTCTCCTTGTCCTTCTCCTTATTCCCTTCCCTTTTTTACCTTTTCTTCTTCTTTCGCTGCCTTATCTTGTTTTTCCTTGTCTTAGTCCTCATCTCCTAAGGAGCTAATCAACACTTTTGTGTTAAGACCAGTCCTGAATTTCAATGTGGTTTTGAAAGGTGACATGACTTCCGCACTTACTGACCCTCCAAGGGTTGGGATGAAGGAATTCAAAGAGATTTATGGTGGTGGAGTAGGTTTAGGGAGAGTTGGAATGGGAAGTGGCAGAGTAGTAGTTGGAGGTGAAGTTAGTGTTGGAGTTGGGATAAATGGTGGTGGAGTAGGAATTGGAGGCAAGAGAGTAGTTGGTAGAGTAGGAATGTGAGATGGTGGAGTAGTAGTGAGGGTTTCTCATGTGACCTTATCCCTTTGTTACTTCTTGGGTGATTGGGGCATCTTGATTTTGTTAGTAATAACTAAGAGGGGGGTGAATCAGTGGCCTCAAAAATATTCCAATAATCAACCCTTAAAACTTAGTCCACAAAACTATACCTCTAGTTATCTTCAATCCTATAAGATGAATGCCTCAAAATACTTATATCAAATTATTACTGCTCGGAATGCTTTGTAAAACCTTCTACTATAGATTTATTGAATAGAAGTCTGTTAATTTACCAAAAGATAGTAAATTATCTGGAGTATACCAATCAATCCAATTAAGGTAAGTGTAATGCAAAACACTAAAGTAATGACTCATAAACACATTGACACATGGATTTTTAACGTGGAAACCATGTTAAGGGAAGAACCACTTGGGACCAGTAACCCAAAATTTTCACTCTTTTGAAGTGATCTTGGTGAAGAGCCAACCATGTTAAAGGTTACAAACACACTGTTAGGTGTGACCTTGTTAGAGGATTTAAAAGTTTAGTCTGTCACTTGATATCGAGCATCTTTATAATACTTTCCTTGATCAAACACTCACTTGTCATGTCAATAGGTATCTGGCATCTCATGCTATCTTCATGATGAAAATTTTTGATACTCCATTGGATATATCTCAATATAGAAAGGATCTTTAAATCCCCCTCAATTAAGAGACTTTCTGAATCAATGGTTAAACTAAAATAGTATGATTTATTCACATATACAACTTATACTTGCAGATTTTCAGATCTATTGTAATCTCACAAGCTATTTTGATCAATATAACTCTATTTATACCTTTGCTCCTCTTTGATTCTGCTTGCTGATGTTGTTCTCTATTACTTGGTGTCCACAAAATTCTTTAGCTCTTTCCTCAACTTGTTGATCAACAGTGTATGAAATTTCTCTTCATTAATTTCTCTTCAGCATCCTCTTTTTATTTTCTTCACCCACACCAGTTTGTAATGAATTGAGTTGTCTCTTTATAGACATGATATCATGATTGTTAGGTTCTTGATCTTCTTGATCTTGGCATGATTCACAATTCTTTCCAATTAGATTTAAAGAAAAAATCTTGTTTTATCTCGCTGAGATCTTTTTTCCAACTGGACAAATCAACTTTAAATCAATCACTTATCTCTGGCTTATCTTGTCGATGAAAACAATGATAACTACCAGTTAACTCTATATTTATCTCTTCCAGCTATATATTTTTTCATTTCTGAACTTAATTTAATTTTGGTTTAACTCTTTGATAGCGTTGGTCAACACTCTAGTTATCCTCAAGATTCTCCGTCAATTTACACTATGTTTCTGTCTGTCAGGTTTTCTTGCTTGAGCATCACTGTGACTTGACTATCAGTGATCTCTATCCATTGGTTTCCACTAACCATCGGTGTTTGTAGTCACAATGTGAATCTTGTCTTTTATGCATTACTAAAAGCATAATCTTTATCTCTCTGATTCTCTAAAGTCTTTGACACTTTGATTATAATCGATTAGATTATATCAAGTTGACATCAATGACAATACAATGCATTAACTAATTTAATGTCTTGCATTATCCTTCTGCATTTTGATTATCAAATTTAACATCTTCAAACATTCGATCAGTTACATGTCATCAGATTTATAGGCCCTTGATTTGTATTAGAGATAACTTCTATGATAGGTACATTAGGCACTGGATTGGTGTACTGAGTGGGAGGTGGAGTGAGGGTTACCTAGGGTTGAAAGAGAGATGGACCTCCCATGTCATACCCTATTACATAACCTAGTGTGTCTTTCCCTTGGTCCTAAAAGCCCTCTAGACCTTCAAATTCAGACATTTGGAACTCATTTGATCTTAAGGCCACCAAGGGATTATCTTGTTCTTTGGGATCCTCCTGATTTTTCCTAGTAGTCTCCTTCTCTCTCCTCTTCTAAGACCTTGTCCTTTTGACTAGAGGCACCTCTTCTTCTCTTTCTTCTTCTGGCTCCTCTTGTATGATTTCCAATTATGGAGACACAAAAGTTCTCTTCCTTTTATACATTTTCTTACCCTTTTTAGTGGTAGGAGGAGATTGTCCAAAAGTGGATGGCTCTTCATCTGGTGAAGCCTGTGCTGACCCCACTAGAGGATCTATCTGCCTAGCCATTATAGTCTTGGGAGCCTTTTTCCTTGCATTCGAACCATACTCTACTACGCGTTCATGGCCATACACCATGTTAGGCTTATGTGGTGGCACCTTCTTATATTGTGGCATTGTAGTTTTCTCCCCATGTTGATTATCCACCTTCTTGGTTGGATCCATTAATGTCTTCACCAAGATTGGATACACTTTATAAGGCCCTTGGATCCAAGTTTCCATTGTTCGGAGTACATGCCTAGCTCAGAACTCAATGTCATAATTTTCATCTTTGTCAACTTTAGCATTCATGATGGGCCTATTGTATATCTTATCCAAAGTTTAGATCACCTCCAATACTTGGTCTGAATCCTTCTCCCAAACCTTCAGAGGAATTGAGGTCTTCAAGGTGTGGTGTGCAAGGGTAAGGGACATCCTGCAATAGTCCCCGATCCTGACCTCATGATCATCTCCATAATTGATCTAGTGATTTTCAAGATGTGGTTCATGGATATAGAACCTACCGATGATGTGGCTATATGTGCCTATTGGGTCAAACCTAGGTTGAACTACTTTGTAAAGCTGCAGTGGGCATTCATCCCATTTGAAGGCTAAAGATTTGCAAACCTTCATACCTTGTAAAGTGTATGGGCCCAAAAGAATAGAGAAGTCCCAGCAATGTTTCTTCTTGTGCTTTATGTGATTATAAGCATCAGCTAGTTGTCTGGCCATTTCCAAAGTGATTATCAAATCAGATAGATATCTAGGTAACTTCTTAGGTTTCAAAGTAGACCCTGCCACCTAAATGTAAGTGAATTTCTTATATTGTATGTAGTAGGCCTCAATAGCCCTCACCTTGCCAGTTGCTTCCTCTGACATCCTCTTTGCAAAATCACCTTCAATGGATCAGATGATTGTGAAGGTGAAGGCATCATTGACTATCCTATAGTCAGGGATGTCTCCCAACATGTTTATAAACACATTGACACATGGATTTTTAAATGGAAACCCTATTAAGGGAAAAAACCACTTGGGACTGGTAACCCAAATTTTTCACTCTTCTGAAGTGAGCTCAGTGAAGAGCCAATCCTATTAAAGGTTACAAACACGCTGTTAGGTGTGACCTTGTTAGAGGATTTAAATAGAATAGTTTTTCCCTTGATATCTGGCATCTCTATGGTACCTTCTATGACCAAACCCAGTGTATTTTTTCAAATGGTATTTTGAATCTCATGCTATCTTCATGATCAAACTTTTTTATACTCCTTGGGATGTATCTCAATATAGAAAGGATTGTTAAGTCCTTCTTAGTTAAGAGACTTTTTGATCCAATGGTTAAATTGAAATAGTAAAGATCTGTTCACATATACAACTATACTTTGTAGATTTTCAAGTCTATTGTAAGCTCATTATACCTTTCTGATCAATGTGTCTTTTCAATACCTTTGCTCTGCTTCCTTCTGCTTGGTGATGTTGTGATTCTCTGTTACTCAGAGTCTGCAGAAATCTTTAGCTCTTTCCTTAGCTTGATTGATCAGGATTGTATGAAGTTGTTCTTCATCATTTTCTCTCCAACATCCTTCTTCTCTGTTCACCCCTTTTTCTCATAATGAATTATATTGTCTCTTTATAGACATGATATCACCATTTCTAAGTTCTTGAATTTCTTGTTCTTGGCATGATCCATAATCTTAGCCAATCTTTCTTTAAATCTTTACTTCAGTTTTATCCCATAGATTTATCCTTGAAAACTGGAATAAAATAGCTTTAAATCTTTCTCTTATCTCTGGCTTTAACTTGTCGATGAAAAAAATGTTAACAACCAATTAACTCTATCTTTAGCTCTTTCTAGCTAAGTATATTGTAATTTCTGAACTTTAGTTCTTTTTGGTGTTTTAACTCTTGTTAGCTTTGGTAAACACTTCAGTTCTCCTTGGGCATCTCCGTTAGGGTTTTCTATCCATCGGGGTTGTATGTCCGTCGGGGTTGTCTATCCGTCGGGCATCACTGTGAAGTTCTTCTCGTCAGTAATGCTTGTGATTCTTCTCATCAATAATGGTTGTCAATTTTCTTGCTTGGGCAACACTGTGACTTTACTTTCGGGTTTCTCTATCCATCGGGGTGCACTACCCATCGATATTTGTTGTCACTTTGTGAATACTGATCTTTTGTGCATTACTGAAACTATAACCTTTATCTTTCTGTTTCTCTAAAGTCTTTGAAACTTTGTAAATAACCAATCAGATTATATCAAGTTGACATCAATGACAATATAGTCCATTAACTAATTTAATGTCTTGCATTATCTTTTTGTATTTCAGTGATCAACTTAACATCTTCAAACATTCAATCAATTATGGTTCATCAATCTCTCCTTTTTGCATTGATGGAAACACAATACATTATAACACTATATTATTTCTAATACAATATGAAATATATCAAGTTGTAGTTCATCAAACTACCAAATTTATTGTTCTATAACTTATACAAATGTCTAGCTATCGATAAGCTCATATAGCTTAGATTTGTTTCTTGTAGAGTGCTTTCTTCAATCTTCAATCCCTTCAATGGATAGATATAATAGCTTCTTTCTTTTTTTTCTGATATGTGCTCTCCCTTGATTGTTCCTCTCCTTGATCATCTCTTTTTCTTTTGACAGCAATCTCTCCTTTAGTATGTATTCTCTCCCTTTGATGGATATTTCATATGTAATATCTCCCTTTGGATATTCTAGATATTATCTCCTTTTGGATAATGATAATCTATCCCTTTGAATCTCTCTCCCTTTGACAACAATTCCAAAGTAAACTTTTATTATGCCAAAGTTATATCCTTTTTATAATATGCTCCTTGAATTTTCCTATCCATCAACAATACAGTGACTATGGTTTTTGGTGCAGATATGTACCGTGTTGTGTAAGACTATAGGATAGTATTCCCTTTCCCTATGAGACTAAGTTCCCACAGTGAGATTAAGATGTGATCAATGGCATCATATCAATCACCTGCAAATTCTGGGCTTTACTTTACTCTATCTCTTACCTTGGGTTCATTTAGAGACTCAGCGACTAAGCAGTCTCACAATCTCTGATCTTTTTTCTTAACTGTAGTTTCATTACAAGTCTTAGTGACCATCGTGATATTATCCTTTGCATCAATGACTCACATGAAATCATGCTCACTTTGCTGACGTTCTGTCTTTCTTTAGAGACTTGGCGATAACCACATGATCTTGGCATAATCAACGGCTGGCAGAGAATCTTGAAACACTTTTCTCTAACACACTTTTATCTAGCGACCCAGTATAGACCACAAGATATGAATGCAAATTGACGTCTGGAATTTAATCTCATATTCTTGGAATAATATTTTTTTTCTTTACAAGACTAAGCGACAAGCACAAGATTTGATCAAAAATCAACAGCCCCGAGCATATCCATACAAACTTTACCTTAATTTGAACTTTAATCTGAGCATATCTAGCGAATTGGCGACTGAGCAGTCTCACAATCTCTACACCTTTTTTCTAACCATGGTTATCTTATGAGACTTTGCGACTGAAAGGATCTTAACCCATGCTGACTCAAACTCAAGTTATATCTGTAGAGTTATAAATTACACTGAGTCATGATTGTTGGTTCCCAAAACAGCAGACTGGAATTATGCTTTCTCTGGCCAACGAATAGGTTTAATTCCCCAGGAACTAAAACCTCTACAATTTAGGCTTTGATCACCAAGGTTGGTAGGCCTAATTATAATACGCTTTCTCAGATGACTGAATGATTCTGTAAACAAAATAATGTAATGAATTTCTTTGATACAAAAAGATAATAAATCTTAACTAAATTTATAATAAAGACCAGTGCCTATTCCTTATCCTCAATGTGATTACTATTTGTGATTCCTTTAATTGATGATCAATGCCAAAATTCCTCAAGTTCAATCTATTAACGACAATGTGACACTTTGAATTAAAACGTATAACTTTGGAGACAAATTTAAAATAAATCAATCACTTCAAGAAAATGATTAATTAACAACAACAAACTAAAAAGGAAGACAACTATTTAAATGGAATTTAATCCTCAGAGGACAGACCAATTGAATCCTGCGGTATTCAAAAGGCACGCTTAGCCATACACAATGAGAAACCAATTGAATATAGTTCTACAATTCCTATTTGATTTTGCGCTATAATAAATCAAATATCTTAAAGAAAGTAAAGATACTTTATCCAAAGAACCAATTAAAATTAACAAAGAGGAACAGATATCACCGATGAATTTTGAACAAAGATTTTGTATTAAGCTTGAAAAATCACTTGATCCACATGAATTGATCCATAGTATCCCATAAGATTTTGGAATAAAAGCATGAACTGGTTAAAATATTTTAATGTTGATAATGATGATGACCCCTTTTTTGTTACAAATGTTTCACTATAAATATATTTATCAAAGGTTTCATGTGAAAAGACATGCCCTTTCACAAGACCTAATCCTGGCAACTAACCCTAAAAATATAATTAAACCATATAATGGTTTTAGGAAAAACATTTCCCGTATAACATATTTAATCTTGTTATATCTTCAGGTATTGTGCGTAGTAATTCATCATTTAGTTCCTGCACAATAACATTCAAAATTAAATAATCTTCAAATAAATCTTAAAATTAAAATCATCATATTTAAAAAATGTTTTAAGTTTTCAATATGATCTCAATTCAAGATTATTTAATTATCAATTATTATGTCAAATAAACATTAATTCAATCATGAAATTGTCTTGATAATAAAAGTAATCATTAATTAATTTAATCATATGTATGTACTTTAATAATCCCATTAACAAGATAATGCTCAAGGTCAATCAATAGGGTATATGATTTTATTTTTTAAAAGCTTCTATCCTTTTTACCCTAAAAATTTTACCAAGA
>MU223373.1:3132946-3145906 GCA_018584345.1 Thuja plicata | reverse complement strand
AATACAAATATACTTTTCATACTAATGATTTCATGGTAAATAATAAATAAAAATCACATTAGTAAGAAACAATACACTTATGTGTCCCAACAATTTTTTAATTTTACATTAAAAAAGAATAATCTAATACTTATCCCATAATTTCCACCCATACTCTCGAAGAATAACATAGGAAAATTGGTTAGGGGGTAGGAGGGTAGATAGGTAGGAAAAAGGAGGTGGCTTGAGAGGTCGAGTGTTCAACTCCCGATCGTCACTCCCTTTTTCCCAACAATACAATTATTCTTTTATAACAATTTTTATTTCAAAATATACATGTATTTAATTTATTGAAATAAAATAATTAAAAACTTACTCCATGAACATGAAAATAGAATAATGATAATTATTTAGGCCTTTTCAATTATTTAATTTTTTCAACATAGGGAAATAACATGAAAATGAAAACAAAAATTTACTTCCCTTTCATGAGAATCAAGCCTTGATTTTCTGGGTGCCAACAACGATATCTCCAAACCATCTCTTAACTTTGGGTTTTGTTAAGAGACTAAACACAGGCCACAAGATCTGAAACGATCCAACAATCAGTTCTGAATCTTGATGGCTTGAGAGGATATTCCTTTCTCCTTTGAGATCATGTGACTAAGGAAAAAGTCAAAGTCGCGAAGTAAAATAGAATATTCCCTTTCCTTTGCACGACTAAGAGATAAACAGAGAAAGGCTAATGTACACATGAATAGAAATAAAATTAAGTCACTTGGAAAAGGTAATGAGGAAATAGAACAAGGCGAGGGCCAACTAGGGATTTTTATCAAATTTTCTTAGGGTTTTGCACTTGGGCTCCTTTTTCATGAACATGGATACACTAGAGGGCTAGAAAAATATAGAGAGAAAGGTTAAGACTTAGAAACACATGTAGAATCCTACAAGCTGGGCTCTACCCCCATGGGAGCCACATAGACCCCAAGGTAAGAGATAAAGTAAAGTAAAGCTCAGAATTTGCAGGTGATTAATTCGATGCTATTGATCATATCTTAATATCAAAGTGGTCGCTTAGTCTCTTAAGGAAAGGGAATATTATCCTATGGTCTTGAGATTAAATGTGGATCGCCTGATCTTAATCCAATCTTGTGGTAGTTGTTCGATCTCTTTACAAACTTAGAGTTAATGGAATGATTTCATGACTCAACGACATGAAGGATTCGGTAATCCAGGGGTTAAAGATGAGTCAGGAATCAGAGCTAGAGATGAAGATAGACGGATGTGTATTAAATGAGAGATCAAATATTTTCTTGGATATTGATACAAGTACCTGCGCCACCTGTGACCATTAAAAATTTAAATATTCAAATATTCAAAAGGATCTGATCTCAGAGTTCATGGTGGTGGCATGATTTTTCAAGATGCAGACAGAAGGATGTGTCAAGCCGACTTCTCAGGATCAGATTTATGGCAAAGGGAAATATATTCAAGTCTATATCTGATTGTCCCAGATATTTCTACAATGCATTGATTTTTGGATGATGTTAGTTGTGCCTACTGATCATGATGTTGATATTCATGTTTTGTCACTGATGTCAACATATATTTCTATGGAGAAGACAGACTGGCTACTTAACTAGAAGGATTGTACGGACACTATACAAATGATTCAAAATGATCAAAGTTGGATTTATGCACAAGGATGTGTGCTAACCTTAATCCTAAGGTCACTTGGCTTTATGTTACATACTACAAATGTTACAGTTGATTTAGTGAAGACAATTTTTTTGGATTGTAACTGTGATTCTGGACAGAGAAGGTCTCTGTATTTTAGGTATATCTTTCTGGCAAAGATATTTTAGAACTTGCATGATTACTCATGGAAAGTGACATATGATAGAGTAATGGGTTAAATTTGATTTTTGATTGGATACTGATGACATCACCTATGGCGTGTATTATGGAGAAGACCTATTTCCTAGCTGACTTCAAACATGTAGCTTGTGAAATTGATTGTGAGCATAAATTATGGATCTGGAAGTATATGTCATGGATTGTAAATGTTGTATACTTGTTTTAGATACCATGTGTATCTTAGCAAAGGGATATGTAATTATTTGTATGATGGAAAGCCTTAATTGGCCGACCTAGTTAATTATGTATTAGGAAAGCTTAACTAGCCGACCTAATGAATTATTGTAAGAGGGTATATATGGATGATAAATTGTTGTGGAGAATTGTGAGAGAGAAAGAAAAATAATAGAAGTGTGGAAGCTGCGAAGCTATGAAGCTTGTTGACTGCTGGAAACAAGCAGAGTTGATACTTCATTGGAACTGGCCAAGCAAAGATAGTTGCTATCAGACAGTTCACTAGGATGTGTATTTTCTTTATACACTTGATTTGAATTGTGAATTCTTGAGGGTGGCTTTAACCTTCTTTGGGAAGTGTGCCTTGGAAGTGAGCCTACTATTTTATTTGACTCCTAACAAGGTCTATCTCCTAACAGGGACTGTGTACTGTAATGTTGTAACAAGCTCCTAACAAGGTTAATATCTTTTAATAGGGATACTATACTCTCAGTACATTATTTGTGGGTGTTAATTCCCACCGGGGTTTTACCTTTAACAAGGTTTCCTCGACAACAAATATTTTTTTATGGTGTTGGCTATTATTGTGTTATCATTCACATTTGTATATTTGGTTTATAAAGTATAAAGTTTAATAATCTAGATTACAACTGATTCCCCCCCTCTTAGTTGGCTTGTGGACTGTTATTCCTAAAAATTGGTATCAGAGCTATTGGTCCTCAGAGAGAAAGTTTAACAGCTTGAGGTGATCTTGAAGATGACTTACTACAGGAAGGATAGTCCAAAGTTTGATCCTGAAAACTTTGACAGTTGGAAAAACAAGATGAGAACACATTTTCTATGTTTGGGAATTTATTACTAGATTATAAAAAAGAAGGAAAGGGTAGCGACTGAGGATGAATTAGAGAAAGCCACTGAATATCAAAAGAATCTATTCTCATGCAATATGGTTGCAAGGGAATCCTTAATCAGTGCACTATTAGAAGGAGAATTTACTGAAGTAAAGGACTTGGACTCTGCACTTGAAATCTGGACAAGACTAGAAGCACTATATGTTGGAGACAAATTTACAAAGAAAGAAAAGTTACAGAACTGGAAGACAAAGATGGAATCACTAAAGATGAGAGAGGATGAGAACATCAGATCATATGCACAAAGAATTACTGAGCTAGTTACTGGTATTAGGAACTCTAGAGGAAATTACATTGAGGAAGAATTAATTGCAAAGATACTCAGATCATTGACACCTACATACAAAACCAAAGTTCAGGCTATACAGGAGATCATATCTTTGACACCAAACTTCACCAGAGAGATGTTGATTTGCAAGCTAACTACATTTCAGGCTGCAGAATTGGGAGATACTTTACCTAAGGTTGACTCTACATTCAAAGAAACGGTGCACAAAAGCAAAAGAATCTTACCGGGAAATGAAAGCACGAGCAGTAATGACCTAAGAGAAGAACTTGGAGCCTATGTTGATGAATGGGAAAAAATATAGGAAGAAGAAAGAAAGCTAGATGAAATCGTAGCACTGGTTTCTAGAAGAGAAAAGAGAGGTAAGGGTAAGTTTGAGGGAAAATTACCTTTGAAATATTTTTCATGTAACAAGATCGGTCATTTTGCATCTAGATGTCCTACAAGAATTCCAAAGCACAAACCTAAGTTTTTTAAGTCTAAGTTCTCAAAGGATAAGGAATGTTATTATGCTAGTGAAGGTATATCTGATGATGAAGATGGTGACTATGATGAAATTAGATTTATTTCTATTAAATATTATGAACCTATGCATGAAGAAAAAGCATTAGTATCCTGAGTTGAAAAGAAATATGAATGGGTCATAGATATTGGTTGTTCACATCATATGACTGGAGCTAAAAATAAGTTTGTGAGTTTGAAAAGACATGATGGTGGTGTTTTTATATTTGGTGACAATACTTATAAAATTATTATTGGAACTAGATCTATTTCCTTGGATGGAAAGACTAACAATGACAATGTATTACTTGTTGATGGACTTAAGCACAATTTTTTGAGTTTTGGACAGCTAGTGGACAAGGGTTATCAACTGAACTTCATAAATGGAAAATATTATATCAAGAGTAAAACAAGAGACTTGATAGAATTTTGTACTAAATCCAGAGGTAATGTATTTGAATTGAACACATATGAAGCTTCATGTTTTATTGCAAAGGTTGATGATAATTGGTTACGACACAGAAGATTTTGTCATGTTAATTTTGATAACATTGTGAAGGAAAGTATGACAAAAGCAGTAAGAGATCTACCTAGAATTGTAAAGCCATCTAACACTATGTGTAGAGAATGTGTTATGGGGAAATAGACTAGAAGCACTTTCAAGATAAAAACTTATTTAGAAAAAGGGAAGTTGGATCTGGTGCATGTTGGTTGTATTCCTGGTTTTGTTGGTTTACCCCAAAATTTTGTTGCCTTCATACTGAGTTCTTTCCAAAGCCAGAAAGGTTTGTCTCATTTTTGAAATACCTCTGTGAAATTTCTGTGTTGTTAGGTCAAAATCCACATGAATAGTTCAAAAACCCAAAGCCCTAAGCTATCTTCTAAGTCAAAATGTGAAAAATCCCTAAAATGACAATCGAGTTTCTAATTTTGCATTACCTTTTTGAAAAACTTAAGTCATGTGCCTTTTTTGAGTAGTCACCTAGTCGCTTGATCTTAGAAGCATATTCCATTTTGTGATGAGACTTGGCGATTAACTATTGTCAAGATGTCTCTTGAAGAAATAAAATATTCCTTATTTGTTATGAGACTTGGTGGAACCCTTCAGTTGTGAAATCTCCCAATGCAGAAGTACGTCAGCAGCCAATATCTAAACAAACAGTTAAGTCACAGTGTCACGCAAAGAATCTAGTAGTTAGTGATTTTTTATGAGACTTAGTGATTGCTTTAGTTGTGGGGTCTCTAGATTAAAATGCAGTTAAGTGACATGTTAAATGTTTGTGTCGTGGAGTCTCCAAGTAAAATGACGGTTAAGTAAAAGATGTCAAGACTTTGCAACAAACCACAAGGTTTAGAGTATATGGCAGTCAGGTTGTCGCTGGATTAAGATGCTAAGTCAATGTCTAATCAATGATTTAGAGACAAATAGTTAAAGGAGACACATGTCCAAAATGAGAAGAATGAAGGCTAGTCACGTGGTCTCCCAAAAGGAAAAAGTCATTTGGCGATTAAGAGACTAAAAGGTATAAAGTTATATATTGTCGCGTAGTCTCCAAATGATTTGAATCTTTTAAAATATACTCAGTGACTTAGCGGAGCCGTCAGATGTAGAATGGAAAAGATCAACGGTAGTAGCTAACTCTCCATCAAATCTGCATAGGAGTAAAAAGTGCTCGCGACAATGAGATAACCTTTAGTCGTGTAGTCTCTGAATTAAAATCAAAAGGTAAAGGTTGTCGTGTAGTCTCTAAAAGAAATATCAGATAGTATTTTTAATCAATGATTGAGCGACTGAGGTTAGTCACGGGGTCTTGTGAAGAGAAATAAATACTCAGTGACTTGGAGATAATAGTTAAAGGTAAAGATAACCTTTAGTCGTGGGGTCTCCAAATAAACTCTGAGTTAAGTATTTCATCTAGCGACTTTGATTCATGCAGTCGCATGATTGCCAGAAGTTAACTGTGGTTAGCTAAGTAAATAAAATTACACAGTCGCTAGATCTCCAGAAGAATTGAGGGTTAAGAGATTTGGTCAGCGAAAAGGAGATATTGCACAGTCGCGTGGTTGCTAAATATGAAAAATCATAAAAGGTGGCAGTTGCTGACATGACAACGTAGAAGATTTAGCGTCTAATGAGAATCCAAAGGATTAATTACTATATGAAAAAGGGTAGCTGAAATGTCTGACGGAGAACCAATCATATGAAGACATGTCACCCTGTTCAAATTTTATAAGGGTTTTTCTGAAGACACATATATATGATTTTGATTTCCTGTCACACTCATGAACTACAGCTAGGATTTCAATTAATTCCACAGCATGTAAACTTGAAAGCAAAATTGATTTTTTTTCCAATGATGAGCTATGTACTTGGGAGAGTTACCATAAAGAGTTGATTGTAGGTTCATTTCCACTTATCTTGCATACAAAATTGCAGAGCAAAGAAGTGCTAGGTCTTTTGTGTTCAGAAGGAAGAAATTGATCAATTGCAGAGTAATTCTCTGGTTATCAAGTTTCCTGAATTGTTAGGCAGTGAACTAAGGAGAGAAGTGAGTTCTAAGAGGAGATTTTTTTCAATATCGGTAAAGGAAGGGTTGAAATAGAGCAATATGAGTAAGTTCGTTAGTGTGGCTTCCACCAGTGGAAGAAGTGATGAAGTAGATGATGATGCAAAAGAGAAGAGGAATTTCTCTGATGAATTCCTGAAGCTGTTGCCAGGGTCCACACAGAACAAGAGGGAAAATGAAAATTTGTTGGCAGATGACTAATGTGAGATCATAGATGCTCACACTCTAGGATCAATAGTTTTTTCTCTTTACAATTACTTCTATAATAATTATGATAAGGCTATCCGAGTGTCAAACCCTTGGACTAGTGGCCTTGCTAGGTTAATTGTCCCTGATGTCTATATAGATGTAGACTTGTTTCTAGGTCTTGCCAGCCACTATGATGCTCTTTCTAAAACAATTAAGAAAAATGATGGCACTACCTTATTAATTTTGAATAGAAATTTATTTATGCAAGCCTTTAGCTTATATAGTACCATGTCTACCAAGGTAAATCTTACTAGGCAAGAGGAAAGGTATAGGTTACAACCTAGTGCTGCTAGGACCCTATTGCAAAATCATATGCTTAAGGAGGTTAGGAATCATCTTACTCCTATACCTGGTATTGCACCCTACTTCTTTAAAGACTTACATTTCTATATTAAGTATATTGCCTATGCTTTATGTAGAGTGTTAGGGATAGATGGAGGAGCAGAAAAAATTAATGCTGGAATTTTGATGATGGTACTAGACCTGAAAGATGTGCATTCTAGCACCAATTATGATTATATATAGTACATTATTAACAAGATGCATGACGTATTTGTAGCTATGCAAAAAAAGATGAAGGATCCCAAAGAGAAGGAACGTAGGTTCTTCCACTATTCTATCCTGATGCATTTGTTATTGCATTTTAACTATGGGATTATGAATGTGAACAACTTGAATCCTCAGAGGATTTTCCAGGACCACCTAATCCTATTCAATTTTGGGTTAGGATATGGAATTATACATCTAAGGACTATGACTTTTTTGGATTTGAAAATTGGATTGTATATCCATTAATGCAGAGTATGGGTATCAGCAAAACTAGACTCCCAGGAAAGGTGTTGTAGTTGTTGAGACCTTGTGAGTATGTGGACAAGCAGGAGGGTGATCACAACTAGGAAGATTTCTTATTAGAAGAAAATTTTACCATGATTAGAGTATATGGATGCACACATCCACCTCATGTCCTACCCTATCATGTGTCATCCACAGTTTCTGCTATGGAGTTCATCTCGCAACTATTGTTGATAGATAATGAATATTTTGCACCACATAGGAAGGGGACCTTAACCCATAGATAGTTTAAAATATTTAACTTTACCATTGGAAAGGGTGTTATTGATCAAGTGGGTGCATGGTTGGAGAGCTGCAAGATAAGGGCAGCATTATATAGATATATTGACCCATAGGGATTTATTGCAGGAGCTAGGAAACTTCTGACTCCTACCATCCCCAATACAAATGTGCATGGTTTTTGTGTGGAGGAGGATGCCACAAGAAATCTCCTGGATGAAGATGAGATAAGGACAAGAAGAGAAAGAATTCAAGAGTTACTGAATTTAGAGAAACAAATAAGGAGAAATGGATTATCATTTGGAGGGTTTTACCCTGACTTACCCTATTTTGACAAGATCAAATCCATGCTTGACAATTTTTATGTACTCTATGAACAGTTGGATAATGTTTTAGATAAGAAAGGAGGAAAGGAGCCTGAATACTCAGAATCAGAATATGAGAGTGATAGTGATGGTGATTATGCCCGTCCACCTCAATTTGATCAACCTCAACAAGATGTTGCAGAGGCAGCACAGGTACAAGGAGAACAAGGTCACATCATTGACCTAACTGAAGTGTCAAAGCCAGATGATGTAGAAGAGCCTGCTATAAAGAGGCAAAAAGTTGACCCTGGTCAGACTTCCTCTATTAGGAAAGAGAAGAAAGGAGATAGAACAAAAGCCCTCATTCCTAGAAATAGATTATATGATCATAATCTAAGGAAGATAATTAGACAAGGGAAGAGGAAACAACAAGATGAGGAAGAAAATATAGAGTTGCCTCGTAAGGCATGCATTGATAACAGGTTATTGCATCAGCAGCAATTTCTAAGTGATGATAAATTTATCAAGACTGATGAATTTAAAGACTTTTTAAGGTGGCATAAGAAATAAAAAATTAGGGCACAGTTGAAGATAGATGGAGAGGAAACACTTACAAATGAGGCTTTGCTAGCTTTGAAAGCCTATGATCCTGATAGTGAGGATGTCTCTCTAGATGAGGCAAGGAAAATGGTTTTGAATAGTGGCATTTTTCTTGCTGAAGGCTAGGACTTAGCCTCGGCATTTATTATTGATCAGATTAGGAAGCAACCAGACCTCAAGTTGGCAAGTGAGGTTCAAATGGGCGACATGATAAAAGGATTTGGGTATAGTCCAAAATCACAAGCCTTCACCATGTGGAGCTTATGTCCCAAAGACCAGAAGCCTCAACTAGTAAACATTCACGAAATCATGGTGAGTAATCAAATGGTATGGACTGTGTAGAACACTAGAGATTTGGAGATTTCTCATATTATGACTCATTGGGCGCACTTGAATGAAGACAAGACAAAACAATTTTCTGAGAAGTGTAGCATTTTGATTGAGGAAACCAGTGCCCTAGCCAAAGATAGGGAATTGTGCCACATAAAGATACACCAACAAAACTAGGTAATTGTTGAATTGATGAAGCAACTAGAAGAGAAACCTGAGCTGGTTTATGTACCTCTAGAATGGCCCTTACAAATAGAGGAAAAGGAAGAATCAGAGGAAGTGGCTAAGGTAGAAGATATGGGAAAAAAGAAAAATGAGATAGCCCTAAATGCATTGAGATGCATTCTGCAGCATAGGATTGATACACTCAAAGACAAAATAGATGTCATCCTGAATGCTTACAATAAATTGCCCACCTTGCATACAGAAGTGACAGGGTACATTGCCACTTTGAACCCTTATTTTGTTAATTGGTCTCCTAGGGTCCAATTATTTGAAAAACTTGCCTATTTGCAGCCTCTTAGGTCAGATTTGCCTGAAATTGTGACAGAGGTGGAGGATGAAATTAAGAAGGTTAATATAGCCTTAGCTTTCTTTAAAGGAAAGCTAAATCAGATTGAGGCTAATTTGAGCCTATTTTCTCCGGATTTTAATAGATTTGTTCCTCCATTGAAAGGACAAGATTATCAATTTAAGGCTTTGGAAGCTTGGAGAAGTGAATTTGATAGCAGAATGCCCAGTAGTGAGGCATTTATTTTAGGATCAGATTTAGATTTGGAAGGCTTCAATAAGATTTTGAATGAAGCTTTCAAGGGAGAAACTGACATGAATAAGTTCTTAATGGATGTTAAAAGCATCACAGATGTTAGATGGGAAAGACAAAAGGTACAAGTACAGAGTACATAGGGATTTAAATGGCTAGTAGAGGATGAAGTGACAGCATGGGACCTGATGACCAAACCAAAGAAGAAGCCTATGGTAGTAGAGGAGGAAATCCTAGATGAAGAATAAAGGGGAACACTTGGCGCCTAGCCATTGAGCACAAGAAGGTTAGTTATTACTAAAGACAAGTGCATGTTAGCCTGAATTGGTAGTCACTTGATCTCAATATGAATATTAGATGCTATCCTAAATACTATCAAACAAAGGTGCTAGATTCTAGATGAAGACAAAAGAATATCATATCTTATCCCCTATTTTTGTCTCTCCACCGCTTCTACATTCTCTTTCTTTGTCTTTTATGTACTTTTAGGGTTAGGTTCCTTAAACCATCTAAAGCTTGTTGCATCCTAATGTTAAGGATTCCAAGATGGTTAAGGACCTATATATAGATCAAAATTGTAAGATCTAGGAGAGGATGAAATATATTGAAAATCAGACTTTCTTGATTTATGTCTGTGTCTTCAAGCTTTTCAAGCTATTCATGTATTGAAACAGAAACATATGAATAAAATATAGTGCAACTTTACTCTATCTTATTGTTGTCTCTTTACTTGATGTGTATACTCTTTTATGTTTAAATCTATAAGGCATTTTTAAGCATATTGGTTACAAGGTAGCTATCTAATTGCTTACAAGTTTCTTTCAAGGAAAGAACTAAGTTTTGTGAGTGGTTTCAGGGAGCAGAACAATATTTAAGGATTTGATACAATATTCTAGAGGTGACAAGATAGTTTGTAAGGCATTTTATCTGAGTTGCATGTAGGTTGTAAGGAAGCTTACAGTATTTTGTTTTGTTTTCTATGGATCTTTATTTATTGACTCTATAAGCCCAAGGATAGGCACTGGTCTAGAAATTGGTTTGGTAATCTATCATCATCCACATATTCAATATCATTTAAACCAATTACTTTCAGAATATTTGTGTAGAATCAATTTTACTCATATGTGATTACAGTTGAAGTTTGTTGATTTCTTAAAGAGTAAATCAATAGGTTATTCCTCCTAGATTCATAAGAATTGCAAAAGGAAAGAAAGATGAAATTCCCTATTATGTTGCTGTCTGCTATCACTAAGATATTGATTTGGATTGTCAAGCTTGTTCTCAGAATAGTTATAGTTATCTACATTGTTATATACATGTCCCTCTAAAAATAGAGCATTCAGCACATGAGTAAAATCCACTCTAAAGATACTGTCAAGTCAGTAATCAGTCATAGGTAAGACATGCCTGAGTCAGTGGATCTCAAAAAAGAAGGAGGTGATAATAGGTATCCCCAGTGTTATCAAAATACCTCATTAATTAGTGTTTTTATCTTGCTTGAGTTAGAGTACCAAAGGCATTGGGAGTCATAGAGTTATCTTAGTATTCAAGTATCTTTAAAGTGATGACATTTTTTTTCCATTAGTACACTTAGTGAAAAACATTGACAGAGATCACCAATAGACTAAAGCATTACTGCCAGAATACAAGCATCACCGGCACACCACAAGCATTACCGACGAATAGCGAGCATGCCCGACGAAACACAAAGGTCACAAGAAAAATGCTAAGCATAGAATCCACAAGCATCACCGGTGACCACAAGCATCATCGGCGACATAGTTTTTAGGACTAACTCGACAGAAATAGAAAAGGAATACCTGATGACAAGTTCAAGAAAGGAACACCAAAAACCAAGAAAACTGACCATTAGAACCGACAGACAAATAAAGAACCCACAAATTGTTGATCTAATTTTTACACTATAGATAAAGCAATGTAATTCTATTTATAGAGTTTTATTTTGTTTTAAATCAATAATTTGATGGTCATGCAAGCTTTATGTAAATGATTTAAAGCATCCTAATGGATCAAAAGCATATCTAACTAAAGATCAAGGTCAAGTTGTAAACCTTGGATCTAGAGTTAACTTGCGATGCATGAATCAAGAACTGAGTCTAATTAAGTATAAATAGATGTTCAAACTCAATTATAGAAAGGGATATTCACATTCTTGATAGCCGCCAAGAGAATCTAAGGAGCAGAAGGAAAAATTCATGCAAAGGTCAGAAATAGAATACATTAGTTATCAAGAACACACAGAGGTTACCGATAAGAAGAAAAAGGTATTATTCAATCATGGAAGGATGATTACTAATATGTATGAAGCTTTATATGATCTATTATCAGAAATTGAAGATTTCATTTATCATCAGATCAAAGACTTATGTAGTTGCATTCTAACAAGTGCATCACATCTAAAATCCTTTTGTAGAAGGTGGACTTAACCGTTCTTTCTAAATCTCTTAACAGAGTGCACACTTAACAATGTTGCTAAAGCTTCAAATGAAGTAGATCTTAATAGGTCTCCACTGTAATACTCCTAACAAGGTAGGTCATCAGAAGTGATCAATTGTAAGCCTTAACTGGCCCCTTCTTATCTGTAGATAGTGAAGTTTTGTGGGTAACAATCCCCACTGCAATTTTTACTTCCTTAACAGGAGTTTTCTGCGATATCATATCTTGTCTCATGTGTTATCTATTTTCATGAATGTTTCTGTTATGGTTTCATACTAAAGAATTTATGATATGATTGCATATACATAAATAAAGATGAACAATTAGATAAGATAATTTACAAACTGATGATTAAGGGTTAATGGGATAACGAAAGAAAAGTTTTAGAGGTACTGATTCACCCCTCCCCTCTCAGTACATCATCTCAATATAATTCCAAAAATTGGTATCAGAGCTAAGTTTCTCTCTTGAAAAGCTTAAAGACTTGAGAGAAAATATCGGAACAATGGACAAGTTCAGAATGGACATGACTATTGAGAATGAGCAGTTACAAATACAAATAAACTATGAGCAGTACAAGGAGGCAAAAATAAAGCTGACACAACTTCTTGAAGAAAGAAAGATTATGGCAACCAGGATGAATGAGAAAGACTACAAAGAAATGGAAATACAAGAGTACTTTGAAATAGTAGAATCATCATTGAGAAAAACTTCAAACGCATCAGTTGAAGAAATTACAAGTATGCAAGAGATCAATCTACATCTGACTGATCAAATCAAGATGCTGCAAATTGGTCAAGAAAATCAAATGGTAAAAATGATTGATGTCATGAATGATGCAAGAAAAGCT
>MU223373.1:3082558-3128075 GCA_018584345.1 Thuja plicata | reverse complement strand
CTATAACAGAGCAAGGTATAGAGGCAGATCAAGCAATGGAAGAGAAAGCAGAAAAGAAATATCAATTCAAGTTAATTGATAAAATCAGCCAAGAAGTGGCATTGAACAAGGTAAAGCTCTCAGAACTCAGTGATGAATTAGAGCCGATGATTGCTTAAGCAATCACCTTAGTTTAGAAAATGTGCACACTAGAGAAATTTGGAATTGAAAACAGTGACAAACTAGTAGAAATAGATTCAAATGCCACAAAAAGTGCACAAAGCCTAACCTCACATGCTAACAGCATAAAGGCACATCATGACATGGTCATAGAGGAAAATAGGCTAAGGAAAGAAATATGGGATGCTGAGACACAATTCAGAGGTGAGATTACTGAACTACAGGCACATATCCTACCCAATCTTACCATTCTGCAGCAACATATTTCTGATGCTAGAAATCTGATAGCAACCCCTGAGATGTCTATAGTAAACAACATCTATGACATACATGTATGGATTTCACTGGACCACATGGCTCTAGAAATGTTGAAGGAGAAATGGGAAAAGATGATGGATGAAATCAAGTCCTCACATTCCCACCTTTTTGAAAAGTTGTAAGTACCTTTGCCTTTAGAATCAAAAAAGGAGGAAAGGAAATGTATATAGTTATGTACAATATATATATCAACAAAAGGGGGAAAATAAAATACATAAGGATATGTATATATACTTACACTTACCAGCATTTACATAGGGGGAGTCATTCAAATGACTTAAGGAAGAAGTATACATAGGTGTACATACTAATACACTCAGTATGTTGCACATATCATGTTTTTGATAGTAATGTCAAAGGGGGAGATTGATGACATTATTTTTCCATTAGTAAACTTAGTGAAAAATATTGACAGAGATCATCGACAGACTAAAGCATTACCACCAGAATACAAGCATCACCGGCAGACCACAAGCATTACCGACGAACAGCGAGCATACCTGACGGAACACAAAGGTCACAAGAAAAATGCTAAGTATAGAATCCACAAGTTTCATCAGCGACATAGTTTTCAGAACTAACTTGACAGAAATAGAAAAGGCATACCCGACGACAATTTCAAGAAAGGAACACTGACGACCAAGGAAACCGACCATCAGAACCGACAGACAGATAAAGAACCCACAAATTGTGGATATGATTTTTACATGACGGATAAAGAAATGTAATTCTATTTATAGAGATTTATTTTGTTTTGAATCAATAATTTGATGGTCATGCAAGCTTTATGTAAATGCTTTAAAGCATCCTAATGGATCAAAATCATATCTAACTAAAGATCAAGGTCAAGTTGTAAACCTTGGATCTAGAGTTAACTTGTGATGCATGAATCAAGAACTGATTCTAATTAAGTATAAATAGATGTTCAAACTCAATTATAAAAAAGGATATTCACATTATTGATAGCTGCCAAGAGCATCTAAGGAGCAGAAAGCATAATTCATACAAAGGTCAGAAACAGAATACATCAATTATCAAGAACACATAGAGGCTACCGATAAGTAGAAAAAGGTATTATTCAATCATGGAAGGATGATTACTAATATGTATGAAGCTTTATAGGATTTGTTATCAGCAATTGAAGATTGCATTTATCATTAGATCAAAGAATTATGTAGTTGCATTCTAACAAGTGCATCACATCTAAAATCCTTTTGTAGAAGGTGGACTTAACCATTCTTTCCAAATATCTTAACAAACTGCACACTTAACAGTGTTGCTAAAGCTTCAAATGAAGTAGATCTTAACAGGTCTCCACTGTAATACTCCTAACAGGGTAGGTCATCAGAAGTGATCAATTGTAATCCTTAACCGGCCCCTTCTTATCTGCAGATAGTGAAATTTTATGGGTAACAATCCCCACCATGGTTTTTACTTCCTTAACAGGAGTTTTCTACGATATCATATCTTGTGTCATGTGTTATCTATTTTCATGAATGTTTCTGTTATGGTTACATACTAAAGAATTTATGATATGATTGCATATACATAAAGAAAGATGAACAGTTAGATAAGATAATTTACAAACTGATGATTAAGGATTAATGAGCTAACTAAAGAAAAGTTTTAGAGGTACTGATTCACCCCTCCCCTCTCAGTACATCATCTCAATATAATTCCAACATAAAGGCCCTGCAAGAAAAAACCCTAATAGTGCATATAGATCTGTGTGGTCCTACAAGAAAAAGATCATACTATGGTGAAACGTATTTTATAATTTTTGTTGATGACTTTTCTAGAATGATGTGGGTTACATATTTGAGAGATAAATCTAAAGCATTTGACAAGTTCAAGTTATTCAAGGCGAAAGTTGAGAATGAATCTAGTTTAAAGATGAAATGTTTGAGATCAGACAGAGGAGGAGAGTTTACATCATAACTATTTAATACATACTGTGAAGAAATGGAATACATAGACAGACTTTAGCTCCTAGAACTCCATAATAGAATGGGATAGCAAATTGAAGAAACATAACCATATTAGATGTTATAAGGACTATGTTGCTGGAAGGAAATGTGTCACATGTTCATTGGAGAGAATCAGTTGGCACTACTGTGTACACGTTAAATAGAATTTAGATCAGAGAAGGTACAAATAAAAATCCTTATGAATTATGGTTTGATCATGCACCTATTATGAAATATTTCAGAATATTTGGTAGTAAATGTTATATCAAGAGAGATGATGAGATAGGCAAGTTTGATGCTAGAAGTGATGAAGGCATATTTCTTAGTTATTCCACTAAGAGTAAAGCATATAAATGTTTCAATCTGAGACTGAGGAAACTGATTGAAAGCACCAATGTGAGGATAAATGAAAATTTTCAAATTCAGGAAAGAATGTATGATTGTGGTTAGATAATAGAAACAAGAGAATTTTTTGTTGAACCTGAAGGACCCTTGATGATCGAGAATGAGATTGAGGAAGAAGAATAGGCCGAAGCTACTAAGACATTGAAGGCACCAAGGTATGTCAAGAAAAACCATCCTGAAGATCAAATTATTGGTGATGCAAGCAAAGGCATGATGACTAGATCTCGAGTTAGAGATGAGATCTATTTGATTTCTCAAGTTGAACCAAATACTACTAATGAACCATGTAGAGATGAATCTTATACTAAAGCCATGGAAGAAGAACTAGAACAGATAAAGACAAAAAATACTTGGGAATTGGTTCCAAGACCTAAGAAAAAAAATGTGATTGCCACTAAGTGGGTTTTCAAAAAAAAAATGGACGAGGAAGGCACAGTGGTAAGAAACAAGGCTAGACTGGTATGTAAAGGCTACTCACAACAAGAAGGCATAGACTATGAAGAAACATTTTCACCTGTTGCTAGATTGGAAGCTGTGAGATTATTCCTTGCTTATGCTACACATAAAGACTTCAAAGTGTATCAGATGGATGTGAAGTCAACATTCTTGAATGGTGATCTAGAAGAAGAAGTGTACATTGAGCAACCTAATGGTTTTCCTTTGACAGATGATGAAAACATGGTTTGCAAACTGAAGAAGTCACTGTATGGACTTAAACAAGCACCGAGGGCATGGTATGCAAGATTGGATAAACATCTACTTTGTCTTGGTTTTAGAAAAGGTAATGCAGACAGTAATTTGTATTTAAGAACTGATGAAGATGGAATCTTAATTATAGAAGTTTTTGTTGATGATATCATTTTTGGAGGCAATGATAAAATGAGAAAGAATTTTTCTAAAGAAATGGAGAATGAGTTTGAAATGTCAATGATTGGTGAGATGAAATTTTTTCTTGGTTTTCAAATTAATCAGAGTAAGAATGGAATTTTTATATCTCAGACCAAGTATCTTAAGGAAATGTTGAAGAAATTTGGAATGGAAGATTGTAAACCTATTGGTACACCCATGGTAACAGGGAACAAACTAACTGAAAGTGATGAGACTCAAAGTGTTGGGAAGACTAAGTACAGATCAATGATTGGTGGTCTACAATATCTAACACACACTAGACCAGATATTACCAATGTAGTTGGAATTGTGGCTAGATATCAAGTAGATCCTAAAGAGACACACTTTGATGTTGTGAAAAGAATTTTCAAATATTTGAAAGGAATAGTAGAATATGGATTATGGTATGAAAAATTTGATGATTTTACATTGCAGGATTTTACTGATGTTGATTGGGAAGGTAATGTGGATGACATGAAGAGTACAAGTGGTGGTGCATTTTTCCTTGGAAAAATGTTGGTTTCTTGGTTGAGCAAGAAGTAGAACTGTATTGCTCAATCTATTGCTAAGTTGGAGTATGTTGTTGTTGCAATAAACTATACTCAAGTTGTTTGGATGAAACAAATGTTGAAGGACATTGGAATAATTTTCAAAGAACCAGTGATTATCCATTGTGATAACACCAGCATAGTGAATATGTCAAATAATCTTGTAATGCATTCAAATACTAAACATATTTCCATCAAGTATCATTTCTTGAGGGAGAAGGTAGCAGATAGAGAGATTAAACTGGAGTATATTAGCACAAAGAAACATATAGTAGATATATTTACTAAAAATTTTCCAAATGATGCTTTTGAATATATCAGAGGTATGCTTGGGGTGATGGTCCCTCCCAATGAAAACTAAATGATGCAGATGTGCATCAGTCTAGTGGATCTTAGAGCTATATCATTCTCTGCACTTGATGTATGGATCTACTCCTTAGGGGGAGTGATCGCAGGAGAATACTATGGAGTAAATTTGGGTAATCTTGCACCTAGCTGATTGGACATGAAGATTTTAAAAAGCTACATCTTACAGAAGACTACAGGTGAATTATGGCACCCTTTGCCATTTCTGCCAAAGAGCGAAGAAATCTATGCGAAAATCCCTACTATTTTAGGAAGATTTGTGATGAGGATATTGAGAAGATTGTATTGAGAGAGAGTACTTTTGGGTTGATACATATGGATTTTCCCATCTATTTCCATCAATGACAAAGGGGGAGATTGTTGGATGATATTAGCTTTGGTTACTGATCATGTTGTTGATATTCATGTTTTGTCACTGATGTCAACATATATTTCTATGGAGAAGACAGACTGGCTACTTAACTGGAAGGAGTGTACAGACACTGTACGGATGATTCAGAATGATCAAAGTTGGATTTATTCACAAGGATGTGTTTTGACCTTATTCCTAAGGTTTCTTGGCTTTATGTTACATACTACAAGTGTTACAATTGATTTAGTGAAGACTGGTTTTCTGGATTGTAACTGTGATTCTGGATAGAGAAAGTCTCTATATTTCGGGTATATCTTTATGGAGAATATATTTCAGAATTGGTGAGCTTACTGATGGATAGCTGACATATGATAGAATAATGGGTTGAGTTTGATTTTTTATTGGATACTAATGACGTCAATTGTGGCGTGTATTCTGGAGAAGACCTATTTCCTGTCCGACTTCAAACATGTAGCATGTGAAATTAATTGTGAGCATAAATTACGGATCTAATAGTATATTTAATGGATTTTAAATGTTGTATACTTGTTTTAGATACCATGTGTATCTTAGCAAGGGGCTATGTAATTATTTTTATGATGAAAAACCTTAATTAGCTGACCTAGTTAATTATGTATTAGGAAAGCTTAACTAGCTGACCTAATGAATTATTGTAAGAGGGTATATATGAATGATAAATTCTTGTGGATAATTGTGAGAGAGAAAGAAAGAGAATAGAAGTGTGCAATCTGTGAAGCTTTTTGACTGCTAGAAACAAGCAAAGTTGATACTTCATTGGAACTGACCAAGCAAAGACAGATGCTATCAGAAAGTTCACTGAAATGTGTATTTGCTTTATACACTTGATTCAGATTGTGAATCCTTCAGGGTGGATTTAACCTTCTTTGGGTAGTGAGCCTACTATTTTCTTTGACTCCTTACAGGGTCTGTCTCCTAACAGGGACTATGTATTTTAATGTTGTAACAAGCTCCTAACATGGCTAATATATTTTAATAGTGATACTATACTCTTAGTACATTATTTGTGGTTGTTAATTCCCACTGGGGTTTTACCTTTAGCAGGGTTTCCTTGACAAAAAATATTGTGTTATGGTTTTGGCTATTACTGTGCTATCATTCACATTTGCAGATTTTGTTTATAAAGTATAAAGTTTAATAATCTAGATTACAACTGATTCACCCCCCTCTCTTAGTTGTCTTGTGGACTATTTTTCCTAACATTGATGAGAGGAATTCATAGTCTTAGGGTTTATAAATTGTTTATATAGATCTATTGTAACCCTAATTTGTAGGAATTGGATTGTCTCCTAAGCGTGTGTGTTGGAGGAGCATGTATATAAGTTTTTGAGAGCTTTTAGAGCTCAGATTTTTCTAGCTGGTGTAACATTTTTTGTGGCATCTTCTCTATCCTCAAGTTTTCACCTTGTTGTAATCTTTCATTGATTTCTATATTTTGAAAGAGCTTTCTGAGACATCTTCTTTGTCCTCAAGCTTTCCCTCTTTTGTACTTCTCTTACTAAATGTAATACAATTCTTTTATTAGAGAAATCTTAGAGTTCTTGAGCCTTCCTTTCTTTTAGCATTTTGTGTACTAGTGTGTGTGATCTAATTTAGATAATCTTGTGGATTTTGTTCATCCGTGGTTATTTTGTCTCACTCCTGTGCCTATTTTCTGGAGTGAATGTCTGCTTGCATGTCACAGTCAGTGTCTATTTCCTTGGGAAATTTATTGTTTGTAGAATCTTTCCTTCCCTTGAATAGCCTCTTTCAATTTTAGACCTCTCTGCAAAATACTTATGCAAGCCTATTCAAAAATATTGTGTTCTATTAGATCTAAGAATATTCATGCTAGTTTGGTCATTGTATTATGGTTCATGTTACCTTCAGTGTATCACCTAGTAGGATAATTTTCTTTCTAGTAATTTCCCTTTCAAGCATTCCTTCTATCCCTTTCCTTCCAAGTTTACTTTCATGTTTAAGAGAAAATTAGGTGATTATCCAAGAGGAACTGGCCTAGAACCTGGAGGCTTCACTTCAAATTAACAAAGGTCCCACAACCTATAATTGATTCCCATGTTATAATAGATTGTCAAGACTACGGGAGCTTAAATAGGGTGCAAAATTTAGTGTGTAACAATTCTGGCACACCCGGTGGGACTACAAAATAATTTTATGTTCAATATATGCTATCTATGAGATGTTAATTGCATAGTAACTGGCCTCAAGAGGTTTTCTTCAAAGCATATTTGGTGGCTCTATTGGTGTAAAAAAAATAAAATCCATTCATGTTCAAAGTTTATGAGAAAATTTGAAACAAGAACCTCAGGGCCTTTTGAGATCTTGCAGCTACCCCTGACAATAAATTACTATAGATCATCTCAGAGAGCATCCCCTACAAGAGGGTATAGTCTACACCACCCACATTAGGATGGATACCCTTTCCTTTCCACTCAATAAGGATAGGAAGATCTTTGACTATAGAGCTACAAGAATATTCAACTTCACTACCTGGCACAAGTACAACTCATACAGTAGTTGTTCAGCAAGTCACAGTTCCTGCCATGGCCAGACAATTTACCTTTGTGACCTTTAATCAAGGGAGTCCATTAAAATTTTCTCAGCATCATGATGTGCCCTTAACAAAACTCAAAATTCTACCTGATTTCACAGGTGAAGGACAGACAACAACTTGTGAGCATATAAGAGATGTAGCCACCATTTGCAATGTCCATCATATTACAGAAGAAGATGTTGCTAGCAAGCTGCTTGCAGCCTCTTTCAAAGGTAAGGCCTTAGAATGGTTTAGAACTTTAGTTTTTGGTTCAATTGATTCATGGGATAGACTAGGAGAATCATTAAATAAATATTTTGAGGATAAATCATATTACTTATCTCTAGTTGAGCAACTAACAACCATAAAGAGAGATCCTCAAGAACAAATGACAGACTTTAATAATAGATTCCTCAAGACATGGAATAGAATTACTATTTCAGTGAGACCTTAAACTAACCATGCCTTCCTATACTTCTTAAGAAGTCTCAACAAAAATATCTCTGTCATGATTCAATCCATGGGAGGAACTTCATTGCCTCAGGATTTTGACATAGCAGTTAGGGCTGAAAATTGTTTAATCCAAGAAAGCATGATAGCCCCAAGGCCACCCATGCCTATTTTTCCCAAAATCCAGCCCAACATGCCTTTGGTTTTTCCTCCATATACTCCTATACCCACTATAGTAGCACTACAGGTCAGCACTAGCTATGAAGAATCTAAAGCAGGCCCTTCCCAAGAGCTACTTGAATTAAGGAATAGTAAAAAAGAAATGAAGAAATTGTTGTAGACAATAAGAAATGAGTTGACCAGCATAAAGAAGCAGAACCAAGGGAATTGACCACCCTTTCAACCATATAATCAAAGTCCCAATGAACAATATCAGAATAAGGGAAAATCCTATCAGCAGAATAGGCCACCATATCAAGGGAGTTATCAAGGTTAGAGACAAAATTTTAATCAAAGGTCATTTCAACCTTATAGTACTACACCTCTTAACTTTGCAAATATAACAAGAGATATAGTTCTGAGTCAAAACAATCTAGCCTCAGACAATGAATAGTGTTTTCCTTGCAATCAACCCCACAATCAGGCTACATGCTCGAATGGGTGGATGAACCAAGCATTGATGGTTCAAAATGGTTCACAAACTCAATCAAAGGCCTCTTCTAGTGGATCGGCTCCTCAATAAGAATCACAACCTGATGAGACAACTCATTTCAGTTGGAAGCAACAAGATTTCAATGGTGTAAGTGGTGAATCCCAAATTGCTACCAACACTCGGTCTAAAAGGAGAGTCCAAGATATGGAACAAGTAGAGAATGGAGAAAAAGCTGCTACATCTACAAAGACATCATAATCTTATGCTCCTACTATATTAAAAAAGGATCCCAACGTTCCAATCAAAGAGAGTCAAACTCCTAAGGAGATTGAGCCAATCATAATGAAGGCACACCAAACAATATACACGGCAGTGCCCTTAAACATTGTAGACAATATGAAAAAAATGAATCTCACTATGTATATGTGAGGCTCCTTGGCTATTCCAGGATAGCCTGAGATTTTGAAAATGGCTATGGGTGAAGTGGCAACTCCTCAACAACCAACAAGTGAAGTTGATAAGCCAGTGTTGGTCAACACTAATCAGAAGAAGGATAATTCAAGCATCAAGTTCAAGGCAGATGCCATATACAAGGTAGATGTCTGAAACCACCTCCCTTTTATGTATCCTTAATTATTAGAAAATATTTAGTACATAATTGTATGGTAGATAATGGGGCTACTAGCTCTGTCATGCCCAAGAAATTGCCTGACCAATTGGGACTTAAATATGAACCCTTTCAAAAGAAGGTGACTCACCTTGATGGTTCCTCAGTAAACATAGTAGGTGTAGATAGGGATACTAGCTTAATCCTTCATGAAAGTCCCAATTTCTCCATCCTACTTGACATTTATATCGTAGACCTCCCTGCCTTATTTTCCATATGTTTGTCAAGGGATTTTATAGCCAAGATAGGAAGCTATCTTTCATTTGACTTGTCTCACATGCTTTTCCATACTTGATATGGAAACAAGGTTACCATCAAGTCTGAATCCTTGGAAGCACACCAAATAGAACCTTATGTGTCCAATGCACTCATTGCAATTTGCCTCGCACTTGACAGTAATGACTTTCCAATAATCAGAGAAACAAACACCAAGATAGAAAATATCCCAGATATCTATCTAGATGAATTAGGAATCAGAAAGAGCCTCAGAAGCCCAAGAAAATTTTATTTGGGATGCTGGTTTAGGGAACTAATTAATACAAGAAGATGGTCTCATGGAGCCAAGCCTTAAGAAATCTATCAATGAAGCATCAAAGGATGATAGCAATAAATTTTGGGAGCTATTCTTTGATGGTGCTAGAAGAAGACATGTTTCTGGTGGCGGTTCTATGCTAATCTCTCCAGAAGGGGAAAATTATTATGTAGCTTTTAGGTTTAGCTTCTCTTGCACTAGCAACACTGCTGAATATGAGAGTCTAGTGAATGGATTGGAGTGGGATAGAAAGAGAGGGATTAAAGCCCTAAAATTTTTTGGTGACAGTGAACTATTAGTTAGCCAAGTAAGAGGGATAAGTGCAACCAAAAATGACACAATGAAAGAATATAAACATCAAGTTTGGGATGCAATTGAAGATTTTCATGCTTTCAACATCATTGCAATCCATAGAAAATTGAACCAAAATGCAGATAGATTCGATACTATTGGATCCCAATATGAAATTCCTAATAGTATTTCAAAGGAAAAGGACCAACATCATATCAAAGTAATTTTTAGGCATTCCATCCCTGATAATAATGTTAATTGGCAAGTATTTGACAATGATGAGCAAATTTTGCAATTCCTTCTTGAAGAGGATGTCTTTTCAAAGCACAATCAAGACAGATTGATGCATAACTATGGTGACCAAGTGGTACAAATTAGATAAAATAATATTCCTAAAGGTCTTGTAACCTTGGAATATGTCTTCAACAGAGATAACCAAGCCCAAAAGAGTAAATTTGGTCTAATAGTGCAACAAGAACATTGAACTGAATTAAAGCTTGAGTCAGGTAAGAGCTTAAAGTTCAAAAAAGTAAATACTGATTCAGAAAGGTAGGCTAATGCCTAATTATTTTAGGAATTTAGTGATGTATTTTCCTGGTAGTATGAAGACCTCGAGGGTTTCAACCCAACACTTTCTCTTCACACTACTAAATTGGAGCCAAATGCCAAACCAATAAGGTAAAAATATAGGCCTGTCAATCCTAAGCTTGAACCACTTATGCACAGAGAGGTGCTCAAAATAATTGAAAGTGGAATCATTTACCCCATCAAGCATACTAGTTGGGTTTCCAACCTTGTTCCTGTTAGGAATAAGAATGGGGAATTAAGATTATGTGTTGGTTTTAGAGATCTAAATAGGGCCTCCCTCAAAGATCGTCATCCATTTCCCTCCATGGAACAAATTCTATAATGTTTCTCTAGATTAGAACACTTCTCACTATTGGATGGCTATTCAAGCTATAATCAGATCCTGGTTCATAAACAAGATCAATATAATACTGCATTTACAACCAAATGGGGAACTATGGCCTATCAAAAAATGTCTTTTGGTTTGTCTAATGCAGGTGCTACTTTTCAAAAGGAAATGGACATGGCCTTTAAAAGCCTCATGTTCAATTTTGTGTTGGTCTACTTAGATGATATAACTATTTATTCTAAGCATTCAGCAGACCACATCAAACACTTGAGGAAAATATTTGAAAGGTGTAGAGAGTTTGGGATCTCTCTTAATCCCAAGAAATGTGTGTTTGCAGTCCATGAGGGAAAACTATTGGGATATATTGTGTCCAAAAAAGGAATTATAGTTGACCCTGAGAGGATTGCAGCTATTCTTGAATTACCCCTACCACCTCACAAGAAAATCCTTCAATATTTCATAGGAAGGATTAACTTTGTTCGATGTTTCTTGCCCAATATTGCAGATTTACTAAAGCCTTTGACAACTATGTTAAAGAAGAATTCAATCTTTATCTAGAGAAAATAAGGGAAAGCTATTTTCTAATCCATCAAAGAAGCTTTGACAGAGGCTCCTACCTTGTTGAACCCTGATTTGGGTAATGATTTTATCATTTATGCTTATGTAGGTTTTGATGTCATGTCTGTAATATTAACTCAAGAAAACTCAGAAGGATAGGAGAAACCTATTTCTTTCTTCAGCAAAGGTTTAAAATAATATGAGAAAAGATATTCTTTTGTGGAAAAACATGTACTTGTTGTAGTGAAAATTCTAAAAAATTTCAGATATCTACTAACTCACAGCAAGGTATAATTAAGAGTCACTCATTCAAGTGTCAAAGAGTTCTTGCTTTCTAGGGACCTGAATGAGAAAAGAGCTGGTTGGATCACTAGGGTAATGGAATATGACATTGATATCCAAATTACCAAGCTATTCAGAGGAAGAGGTTTTTGTGAGAATTTGACAGAGGATGATAATTCAATAAATCTAAAGCAAATGGATGCATCCTTATTTATGCATTCAATAGAAGAACATGCCAAGGCATCAGGTTGGTTGCCTAACATGGTTCACTTCCTAAAGATAGGAGAGTGTCCTGTAGATTTGGATTCATCAAAGAGAAGGTATTGTAGATTGAAATCTATCCCCTTTGTGTTGATTGATGAGATCCTCTTTAGGAAAGATCATAATGGTGTCCTTTTGAGATGCATAGATTCAAATCAAGTGGCAAACATCCTAAAAGAGTTTTATGATGGACCTTCTGGAGGTCATTTTTCTCCTAGGACCACTGCCTTTAAGATCATGAGGGTTGGGTACTATTGGCCATTTATCTTCAAAGATAGTCATGATTATGTGAGGAAATACATAAAGTGTGCCATGTTTGCAGGAAAAGAGAGACTTGTAGCTCTATCCCTTCAACCAATCAGAATAGAGCAACCCTTCATGAAATGAGACATTGATTTTATAGGCCTGATTAATCCTCCATCTAGTGCAGGACACAAATTGATAATAACTACAACAGATTATTTCACTAGATGGACAAAGGCTATTGCACTAAAATAGGCCAATGAGAATGTTGTTCTGAGCTTTTATGATGACATCATTCATAGATTTGGAACTCCATATTCAATCATATCAGATAATGCACTTGCATTCACAGGTCTAAAAGTGACTGAATGGGCAATCAAGAATAGTATTTATCTAAGTACTAGTTCCAATTATTACCCTCAAGGTAATGGCCTAACAGAGTCTATAAATAAGAATTTGATTGGGATTATCAAAAAGACTTTGCAAGAAAATCAAAGAGACTGGCACTCCAAGCTCAAGTCTGCCTTGTGGATAGATAGAATAACCCCAAAGAAAATCATTGGGAATTCTCCTTACGTGCTAGTGTATGGAAAGGAAGCCAAATTGTCTATTTCAACAGAACTACCAGCATTTGACCTTTCCACCCAACTTGTTCTCTTTGAAGAGGGAGATCCTTTGCAGGTAAGGTATGCTCAACTCATGGAGATGGAAGAAACTAGAGATAAGTCTATGCAAACCATGGAGCTCCAGCAAATGCAGATTAAAAATAACTTTGAAAAGAGGGCCAGAGCTAGAAGATTTAATTTTGGGGATATAGTCCTCAAGTGGGATGAATACAAATCAAGGCATGGCAGACATTCAAAGTTTGATTCCTTCTAGGGTGGACCATTTGTAATCATAGAGTGCAAGGAAGATAATTCATTTCAACTATCAACTCTAGAAGGAGATACCTTGCCAATAGCAGTCAATGGTTTTCATCTCAAGCCCTGTTTTGAGGTCTTCCCAGCTCTATAAATATTTTTTCCTGATTTTATTTCTTTCTAGGTTTAGTGTTTCCTACTTTCCTCAAAGTGCTCATGCATAGTTAGTTTTCCCTCTTCCTAGTTTCAATTTATTTCCTTTCCCAGAGAGGTTTTGTGTTCTCAAAGTGACTCCATGCCCAATGAATGTCAAAGGTCACTAGTTTTTCATGTCTAGCAGGCTAACATCTAGCAGAAATCGCCAAGAATGTTATCCAAAATTTCCCATTACATGTGAATTCTAGATACAAGTGGAGGAAAATGTGGCTCCCATGAGGGTAGAGCCCAGCTTGTAGGATTCTGCATGTGTTTCTAAGTCTTAAACTTTCTCTCTATGTTTTTCTAGCCCTCTAGTATATCCTTGTTCATGAAAAAGGGGCCCAAGTGCAAAACCCTAAGAAAATTTGATAAAAATCCATATTTGGCCCTCACCTTGTTCTATTTCCTCATTACCTTTTCCAAGTGACTTAAGTTTCTTTTTAGTCATGTGCACATTAACCTTTCTCTGTTTATCTCTTAGTCAGGCAAAGTAAAGGGAATATTCTATTTTACTTCATGACTTTGATTTTTGCCTTAGTCACATGATCTCAAAGGAGAAATGAATATCCTCTCAAGCCATCAAGATTTAGTGTTGATAGTTGGATCGTGTTCAGATCTTTTGGCCTGCATTTAGTCTCTCAATGAAACCTGAAGTTAAGAGATAGTTTGGAGATATCGCGACTTAGTGTAATTTCTAACTCTACAGATGTAACTTGAGTTCAAGTTGGGATGGGTTAGACAAAAGGTGTTGAGATTGCGAGACTTCTCAGTTTCCAAGTCACCAGATATGCTCGGGTTAAAGTTCAAGTTAAGGTAAATTTTTTATGGATATGCTCTGGGCCATTGATATTAGATCAGATCTTGTGCTTGTTGCTTAGTCTCATAAATAAATAGAATATTCTTCCAATAATATGAGATTAAATGCCAGACATCAATTTGCATTCATATCTTGGGGTTTGCGCTGGGTCGCTAGATAAAAGTGTGTAAGAGAAAAGTGTTTAGAGATTCTCCACCAGCCGTTGATTATGCCAAGATCATGTGCTTATCACCAAGTCTCTAAAGAAAGATAGAATGTCAGAAAAGTGAGCATGATTTCATGCAAGTCGTCAATGCAAAGGATGATCTCACAGTAGTCTCTGAGTCTCATAATGAAACTATAGTTAAGAAAGAAGATCATAGATTGTGAGACTGCTCAGTCACTGAGTCTCTAATTGAACTCAAGGTAAGAGATAGAGTAAATTAAAGCTCAGAATTCACAGGTGATTGATTTGATGTCGTTGATCATATCTTAATCTCACAGTGGTCTCTTATTCTCTTAAGGAAAGGGAATATTCTCCTATGTTCTTGTGATTAAACGAGGATGGCCCGATCTTAATCCAATCTTGCAATAGTCGTGCAATCTAGTTACAAACTCAGAGTTAATGGAATGATTCTACGACTCAGTGACATAAAGGATTCATTAATCTAGGGGTTAAAGATGAGTTAGAAATCAGAGCTGGAGATGAATATCAACGACTATGTTTTAAACAAGAGATCAAATATTTTCTCAGTCATTGATACAAGTACCCGCACCACCTATGACCATTAAAAATTTAAAAATTTAAATATTCAAAAGGATCTAATCTCAGAGTTCATGGTGGTGGCATGATTTTTCAAGATGCAGACAGAAGGATGGGTTGAGTCAACTTCTTAGGATCACATTTATGTCGATGGGATAGATATTCAAGTATGTATCTGATCAACTTTTCTATAATGCATTGATGAGAATAATTGACAGTCTTAGGGTTTTTGAATTGTTTATACACATCTATTGTAACCCTAACTTCTAGGAATTGGATTGACTCCTAAGCTTGTGTGCTAGAGGAGAATGTATATAATTTTTTGAGAGCTTTTAGAGCTTAGAGTTTTCTAGCTAGTGTAATATTTTATGTGGTATCTTCTCTGCCTTCAGGTTTTCACCTTGTTGTAATTTTTCATTGATTTCCAGATTCTGGAAGAGCTTTCTAAGACATCTTCTCTATACTCAAGATTTCCCTCTTCTGTACTTCTCTTACTGAATGTAATACAGTTCTTTTATTAGAGAAATCTTAGAGTTCATGAGCCTCCCTTTCTTTCAGCATTTTGTGTACTACTCTGTGTGATATGATTTAGATAATCTTGTGGATTTTGTCCATCCCTGGTTATTTTATCTCACTCGTATGCCTATTTGTTGGAGTGAATGTTTGCTTGTAGGTCACAGTCTGTGTCTATTTCCTTGGGAAAGTTATTGTTTATGGAATCTTTCCTTCCCTTAAATAGCCTCTTTCCATTTCAGACCTCTCTACAAAATACTTATGCAAGCCTATTCAAAAATATTGTGTTCTATTAGATCCGAGAATCTTCATGCCAATTTGGTCATTGTATTATGTTTCATGTTACCTTTGGTGTATCACTTAGTAGGATAATTTTCTTTCTAGTCATTTCCCTTTCAATAATTCCTTATATCCCTTTCCTTCGAAGTTACTTTCATGTTTAAGAGTAGATTAGGTGATTATCCAAGAGGAACTGGCTAGAACTTGGAGGCTTCACTTCAAATTAGAAAAGGTCCCACAACCTAGAAGTGATTCCCATGATATACTAGATTGTCAAGACTATGAGAGCTTGAATAGGGTGCAAAATTTAGTGCATAATAGTAATTCCTATGTCCAATGAGTTCCACATTCACATTAAGTGTGTGTCATGTGTAGGAATCCTCTCAAGGAGGAATATCTAATTTCTTTATTAAAGGAATTACAAAAAATGTGACATGTCCTCCTACTTGGACTAGAGGACAAATAAAAATTAGGATACCTTGGTTTATCCTTTAATTGCATATTTCACCAAGGAAAGATTAAATTCTAACATATGTTCTTGAGTGTTTAAATCCTTCCCCATTTGTAGCCAGAAAGGGACATACCATCCAAATTTAAGCCTTATAAAAAAAAATTGTGCATAGTTTCATTGTATATTTTGCATGTTTAAAAATTCAAAAATCCAAAGACATCATAAAATTTTAAAAATCCACAAAAAAAAGCATAAACTTTGAAAACTCAAAAACATCGTAAAACTTAAAAGTCCAAAAATAAGTTAAAAAAAAATCAAAAACTCAACAAAATCAAAACATTGCAAAGACAAAACAAAAACATTCTTGTTTAATTCTAGTCAAGCTCTCCACATCATCTCCACATCACTTCTTCTATGTATCAACTTATTCATACTTATTATCCTAATCACCTTCTTAATCATCCAAATCATTCTTCTAATCCCAATCATCCTTAATCATTCTAATCACCATCTCCTAATTGTATACAAAATTTATAATCTCCTCCCTAATCTAATTCAATCATCCAAATCATTCTTCTACATCCTTAATCATTCCTCCATCTCCTAATCATCCTTCCTCTTCATATCTTAATCATCCTCATTATATTCTTTCATCACCATCCCTTTCATCCTAATCAACCTTCTTAATCATTTCAATTATCCATCATAGTCATCATCTCCTAACCATCTCCCTAATAAAATCCAACAATCCATATTCTTCTAATCATCCTTAATCAACATCTACATCCAAATCAATCTTTTAACTTCATCATCATATCTTAATCATCCTAATCACCCTATCCTTGTCATCACATTCTTATTAAACACCATTAATCATCTTAATTATCTTTCATCTTAATCATCATCTGTAATAATCCTAAATATCTTCCTTCTTCATCCTAATTATTTCCTTCCAACCATTCAAATTCTTCTCTATCATCCTAATAATCTTCCATTCTATTTTAATCAACCTAATCATTCACATTCTTCCTAACTATCCTAATCATTCCATATTATCCTAATCATCCTAATAATTTCATCATCTTCTTAATCATTCAATCAAATTCATATTCCTCATCCTAATCATCCTTCTAATCTACATCAATATCCACTTTCTTAATTCATTCTAATCATTCATCTTTCCTCCAGCCTAATCACATCATCATTCTTCTAATTCAATCCACTTTTCAACCTCATATCATTCTATCCAATTCATCTACCTCTTCATCCAAAATGAACCACCCCTTAATTATTCCCTTGTCTTAAAACATCCCTCATTTTTCTTCTAAATTTCATCCGTTCTTCATTCAAATCTTCATCAACATCACCTTCTAATTTGAATTTTCATAAAATCTTCTACTTTTGGCTTAGGAGAGCCATCATAATCCTTGGAATTTACTCTCAATTATCTTGATTGACCTAATGAACCATAAATAATTGAATGTTTGAAGATGTTAAGTTGATGATCACCGAGATTCAAAAAGTTAATGCAAGACATTAAATCAGTTAATGTATTGTATTGTCATTGATGTCAACTTGATATAATTTGATTGGTTATATATACATAGTGTTAAAGACTTTAAATAATCAAAGAGATAAAGGTTATGTTATCAGTAATGCATAAAAGTTTAGTATTCACCATGGGACAACAAACACCAACAGACAGTGCACCCCGATGGATAGAAAACCCCGAGAGAATAGTCACAGTGATACCCGAGAAAGCATTACCAAGAAAAACCAAAGAGTAACCCGAGCAAAACTAAAAGTCATAGAGTTTCCCGATGGATAGAAAACCCTGACGGATATAGATGCCCGAGGACAACTAAATTCAAGACCGAACAAACAAGGAGTTAAACATCGATAAGAACTGAAGTTCAGAAATGACAAAAGACTTAGCTGGCAGGAGTTAAATATGGAGTAAACTGATTGATCACATTGTTTTCATCGACAAGATAAAATCTTGATATAAGCTAGAGTTTTAAAGATTTTTTATTCCAATTGTCAAGGATAAATATACGAGATAAAATTGAAGTAATCTTTAAAGAAAGAATGGTGAGAATTGCGGATCACACCAAGAACAAGAAATTCAAGGACTTAGAAATGGTGAAATTATATCTATAAGAGAGACAAGCTAATTCATTATGAATTGGTGGGTGAATAGAAAAGAAGATGCTAAAAAGAATACTGGTGAAGAAGACTTCATACAGTCCTGATCATACAAGTTAAAGAACAGAGCTAAATATTTCTCTGGACACCGAGAAACAGAGAAGCACAGCATCACTGAGCAGAAAGAAGTGGAGAAAAAGGACAGAAAAGAAACATTTAGCAGAAAGGTATTATGAGCTTATAATAGATCTGAACATTTTCAAGTCTAAGTTGTATTTATGAATAGATCATTTACTATTTCAGTTTAACCATTGAATCAGAAAGTCTCTCAACCAAGCAGTATTTAATTATCCATTGTATATTGAGATACATCCCAAGGAGTATCAAAAGGTTTATCATGAAGATATCATAGTGAATGCCAGATATCAAGTGATAAACTATTAGTGATGAATACTCTAACAAGGTCACACTTAACAGTGTGTTTTTAACCTTTAACAGAGTTGGCTCTTCACCAAGCTCACTTAAGAAGAGGAAAATTTTTGGGTTACCGGTCCCAAGTGTTTTTTCCCGTAACATGGTTTCCATGTTAAAACCTATGTGTCAAATGTGTTTATGGTTCATTACTTTAATGTTTTTCTTTACACATTACTAAAATAGGATTGGTCGGTAAACACTAATTTACTTACTATATTTTGGTAAAGACTAGACTGCTATTTGGTAAAGATTAAGAATAAGGTTTAAACAATGAACTCCAAGCACTAGTTATTTGATAAGATTATTTAAGGGCATACATCTTGTAGGACTGAAGATAACTAGAGGTTTATAATTGTGGTATAAAGTTTTTGGGTTGATGTTTGATTAATTTTTTAGGCCACTGATTCACCNCCCCCCCCCCCCCCCCTTCTCAGTTATTCTAACAATGGTATCAGAGCTTGTGTGCTTAGAAGGAAGGTGTCAAGGCATAAGCTAAAGATCACAAGATGAGCAAATGGGATGTACCTAAGTTGAATAAGGACAACTTTGCATCATGGAAAAGTAGGATAAGACTCCACCTATTAGGTATTGTAAATGATGTTACTCAATACTTGGATACTAAATATGTGTTGCCTACAGGACCTCACACACCTTATCAATTGAGAGAAAATAATAAACACAATTCTATGATGATAGAACTTGCTTCCTCACTCTCTGATATTGAATTTGAAGATGTCAAAACATGCACCACAAAAAAACAAATGCGGGACAAATTGAAGCTAGTAAATGGAGGAGATGCAAATGTACTAAGAGCTAAGGAAGAAATCCTAAGAGGAAAATTTGATGACCTAAGAATGAAAGAAGGAGAAAATATCACTCAGTACAGTTGTAGGATCAAAGAGGTAGTCAATTCTATCCGAGGAGTTGGAAGTGTAATTGAAGAAGAAATAGTGGTAAGTAAAATCCTAAGAACCTTACTGCATGTTTATGCTATTAGAGTATCTTCTATACAAGAAATGAGAGTAGTAGCAAACAACAATGTCAATCTAGATAGTTTGGTTGGTAGACTTATTTCATTTGAGATGAATAACTTTGACAACAGTGTCTTACCATCTATTGAGTCTGCATTCAAATCTTCTTTGAAAATAAGTAAGTCAATTCGTAAACACACTTTGAGAAATGATAGTGAAAGTGATAGTGATGACAAAGAACTTGATGAGATTGAAGCACTAATGGCTAGAAAATTGCAGAGAGGTAAAGGTAGATACAAAGGTAAATTACTGTATACACTAAAAAATAGCTTCACTAATTAATTAATTAAATATTTATTATTTAATTAATATTGATTATGAATTAATTAAATATTTATTATATAATTAATATTTATTTATTCTATTTATTAAGTAAATTATTCAATTTATTTCATACATTCACTATAGTATATTATTCTTATCTTAAGTCTTCTAAATTAGTCTCATTCAAGTGATTAAATACACAGTCACTAAATATGACTAAACCTCCTAGTCCACCTCATAGACCTAGTCACTTGACACATCACCTTGGCTAAAATAATTAATTATTAATTATTAATAAATCATTATCCTCACCCACACATGTCCTATTCCTAAGGGCTATGTTTTATACATATTTATTATGCTATGTTCATACACACATATTCAGTAGTGTAGTTAAAGGAGTTATGTTGATTTGTTTACCAGCTACAGTTTTAGAAGATTGTTATTAAGAGCCGACAGTAATTTTAGTGTTTCTTCTATTGCACCTATCTTTGGGATATGCATGTTCAGATTCATGTTTAGTTATGATTTAAGAATGTTTAACCAAAGGCGCTTAATGTGTTTCATCTGAAGTGTGATGTTTGAGTTATTTTGGTGGAGCCGACTGTGTGAAGCGATGCATCTATTCATTTTGAGTTGTGCGGTTCTAATTATGTTGCGTGCTTAGTTTAGCCGACAAGAAAGTTATTGAAGGGCTTCCTACAACTGATGTTATCATAGCTTTTAAGGAAGATACTTATGTTAGTTCATTTATGATCATCAAAGGAAATGAAAAAAAGAAAGAAAGAAGAGACAAGTCATGACAGTTAATAGAGAAGAATGTATGATGTATTAGAACAGTAAAGCTACATCATTCATCAGTTAAAGTTCTATGTGAAGAAGTAGAAAGATTATACAAGTCACTAGAACTGATCAAGACAACAAGTCTATTTAAACAGTTCAAATATCAGATATAGTATATATATGTTGTACAGAGGGTTGCAGCCTTCATCATTTAAAGCAGTGTGTTATTGGACAGTGTGTCTTCACCACTGTTGTAAAATACTCCTAACAGGGTCCATCCCTTAACCAGGTCACTTTACTTATTGTATTGTTAAGATCAACTCCTAACAGGGTTGTAAAATATTCTAACAGGGATCATTATACTCTAGTGTAGTTCTTTGTGGGTGCTAATTCCCACTAGGGTTTTCACCTATTTTGGTTTCCCTGTAACCAAAATTGTGGTGTTCTAATCTGTGTTATCTTGTTGTATTTATTCTTAATTTTATTCTATACTTAATTAGATAAAATAATTAAAACTAGTAGATAATTGATTCACCTCCCCCCCTCTCAGTTATCTCTTGGGACTAATCCTAACAATTGGTATCAGAGCCAAGTGCCTTAGAGAGAAATCTTAACAGCTTAAGGTAGATCAAATGGCGTACTTCAGAAAAGAGAGTCCTAACTTTGATGGAGAGAATTATCTTGACTGGAAGAACAAAATGATAACATGATGACATGTAACTGATTGAATGTTTGATAATGTTAAGTTGAAGATAATGCAAGGCATTAAATCAGTTAATGGTTTGTATTGTTATTGATGTCAACTTGATTTCATCTCTATGCTCATGTACATAATGCCAAAGACTTCAGAGAATCAATGGAACAAAGGTTATGCTTTTAGTAATACATAAAAGTCAAGTATTCACTAAAGTGATAGACAACACCGACGAAGTGCACACCATCTGAAATGACAAAGAAGAAAATTCATAGTGATACCTGACGAGTAGAAGACAGTGTTGCTCGATGAAGAAAAACCACAGAATGCCCGACGAGCTGAAAATAGAGTTGCCTGACGAGTAAAAATCCAATGATGTCTGATGGTTAGAGATCCCAAAGCTAACTAGAGTCACACCAACAAAAATTTCAGTTGTCACCGATGACTAACTGTTGATTTGACAGACAGAATAGAGAGTTCAGAAAATGACAAAATATCTAGCTGGCAAGAGCTAAAGATAGACTTAACTGGTTGTTTTCTTTGTTTTATTTTACCAGAGTTAAGTGATTGATTTAAAGATGATTTTTATAGTTGGCATGAAGATAACTATGAGACAAATCATGAGTTATGCTTTAAATCTAATTGGCTGGATTGGTTTTCAAGCCAAGAATCAAGAATCAAGAAACAATGAATATCACGTATATATAAGAGACATGCTTAATTCATTTTCAAGATATACATTCACAGAAAAGGGGTTAAGGGGAGTGAATGAAAAGAGGATGCTGAAGAGAAAATGATGAAGAAAAACTTCATACAGTATTGATCAATCAAGCTAAAGGAGAGCTAAGAAATTCTACAGACACCAACAAACAGTAAGCACAGCATCATAGAGAAGAAAGTGTGGAGCACAAAAGAATTGAATTGATACATTGATTAGAGAGGTAATGTACTTAAATAGATCTAAAAATCTGAAATTTTGCATTAGAAACAGGTCATATTTTTTCAGTTTAACCATTGAAGAATCAAGTCTCTTAATAGAGCAGTACTTAACAATCTTCTATATATTGAGGTACATCCTAAGGAGTGACAAAAAGGTTGATTCATGAAAGTAGCATTGGATATGCCCGATGCCTATTGATAGTCTAAGAGAGAGGCTGATTCAAGGATGACAGCATTAGATGCCTGATACTAAGTGACAACCTATATGTATAAAATCCTCTAACAAGGTCACACCTAACAGTGTGTTTGTAACCTTTAACAAGGTTGGCTCCTAACAAGGCTCACTTCAGAAGAGTTAAAATTTGGGGTACCAGTCCCAGTGTTTTTTTCCCTTAACAGGGTTTCCACGTTAAAATCCATGTGTTATATGTGTGTATGATGCATTTATTTACTGTTTTGTATCTTACATAATTTATTTTGGATATATCAGTATACTCTACATATTTACTGTATTTCAGTAAATAGATGACTGCTTATCGGTAAAAATTAAGAAGAAGGCTTAACAGAGCAATCCGAAAAGTAGTAAATTGATATAAGTTGTTCAAGGCATTCATCTTATAGGACAAAAGATAACTTGAGAAATAATTAGTGGTTATAAGAGTTAAAGGGTTGATTTAAGGATTAATTTTTGAGGCCACTAATTCACCNAATTCCCCCCCCCCCCCCCCTCTCAGTTATTACTAACATAACACACCTACAATGCATTGGTTTTGAGATCTATGAGGTAGTTACTCATGCAATTGATGTTCCTACTTTGAAAGATCTTGCAGAAGAAGATTCTACTATTAACCAAAAGGAATTATTCACCCAAAATGCAATTGCCAAAGAAGCCTTTATAAGTGCCTTATCTGATAGTGAATTTTCTGAGATTAAGAAGGCAGACAAAGCCTATTCAATATGGAAGTACCTAGAAGACATGTTTGAAGGAGACATCCAAGAAAATAACGCACGTAGAAAGACATGGAAGAAGAGATACAACAATTTAGAGATGCTACCTGAAGAAAACATCAGAGCTTACAACCAGAAGATTAATGAAGAAGTTTCAGGACTCATAAAAATTGGTGGAGACATTTTAGAGGAAGATATAATGGAAAAATTGATTACTACACTGACAGAAGATTATGAGAGAAAGATAAATATCTTGGATGAAACTATGCAATTTTCAAAAGACTTCAAAAGAGAAACCTTGATCAACAAAATTTCAGCATTTGAGATATCTAGATTAAAGATAGAACCTAAAATTGAAACAGCCTTTAAAGCCTCAGTCCATGGTAAGAAATATTTGAGCACCTCTAGTAATATTTAGAAAGAAGAAGTGGATAAAGAACTAGAAGAAATCATTTCTATGATCTCTAAGAAAGAAAGGAAAGGAAAAGTAAAATAAAAAGGAAAGTTACCATTCAAATGTTTTTCATGTAACAAAGTTGGTCATTTTGCATCCAAGTGTCCTACAAGAGTCAAGAAGTTCAGAACATATTACAAGCCTAAATATACAAAGGAATGCTACTATGTTGAAGATGGTGTGACTGATGATGATTCAGGAGAAGATAAAATTGGATTCATTGCAATTAAAGATATTAAAAAAATGTTTGATGAAATGGAAATTGAAGAGGAAAAAAAAGCACAAGAATTGGCATTAGTTTCCCAAGCAGACATCAGAATAGACTAGATCATTGATAGCGGGTGTTCATATCACATGATAGGAGACAAAGATAGATTTTTACATCTGGGTAAGTACAAAGGTGGCATGGTTAGATTTGGAGATAACACTCCTAAAACTATCATAGGTAGAGGATCTATCAATCTAGATGGAAATAACAAAATAGATGATGTTATGTATGTTGATGGTTTACATCATAACTTACTAAGTATGGGACAGTTTCTCGATAAAGGATATCAGTTGGAATTAAAAAATAGCAAGTGCATCATTAATAAAAAAGAAGGATACATGATTCCATCAGGTTCAAAAACTAAAGGTAATGTTTTTCAGCTCAACTCCGAAGTAAGTTGTTTTTTTGAAAAAGTGGATGACAATTTGTTATGGCACAAAAGACTTTGTCATATAAATTTTGACAACATAGTAAAGATAAGTAATGTAAAGGCAGTAAGAGACCTTCCTAGTATTGCAAGACTAGTTGATACTCTGTGTAGGGAATGTGTGATGGGAAGGCATGTGAGGAACTCATTGAAAAGCAAACAAAACTCCGTAGAGAACAAATTAGATCTAGTGTATACAGACTTATGTGGACCTACTCAAATAAGATCATACTATAGTCAAAGGTATTTTATTTTGTTTGTTGATGATTTCTCTAGAATGATGTGGGTTACGTTCTTGAAAGATAAATCTGAATCTTTTGAGAAGTTCAAAATATTCAAAGATAAAGTTGAAAATGAGTCTAGATTAAAGATAAAGTTTCTCAGATCTAATAGAGGAGGAGAATTCACCTCTGAGAAGTTTCATGAGTACTGCAAAGAACATGGGATCAAAAGACAGCTAAGTGCACCTAGAATCCCTCAAAAGAATAGAATTGCAGAAAGGATAAATAGGATCATACTTGACACGGCATGCACTATCATGATTGAAGGAAAAGTTGCGCACATATATTGGAGAGAAGAAGTCAATACCACAGTCTATGCTATCAACAGAATTCAACTAAGGCCAGGCACAAACAAGACAACTTATGAAGTTTGGTTTGGTAATGTGCCTACAGTAAAATACTTTAGAATCTTTGGAAGAAAGTGTTACATCAAGAGAGATGATGGTGTTGGTAAGTTTGATGCTAGAAGAGATGAAGGTATTTTTCTTGGTTACTCTACTAAGAGAAAAGCTTACAGATGTTTTAATTTGAGGTTGAAGAAAATCATTGAAAGTGCAAATGTGAAGATTGATGAGAAGTTCATGATTCAAGAGAGATACTATGATTATGCACCTATGATTGAAGATGAACCTAGACCTGTCATTAAAGAAACAATTATTGAATAAATGTTTGACTGTATTGATGTATCATGCAATAACCCTGAACCAAGTGAAGAGGAATCACAGATTACAAATGAGAGTGCCACACCTAAAATTCCAAAATAGACATCTAGATACCATTCAAAAGAAGATACCATTGGAGATCAGAGCAGTAAAGTTTTGACAAGATCTAAAGAAAGGTTTAACCACTGATGAAGAGGTATGTTTACTTTCACTAATTGAACCCTTAAGTGTTGAAGATGCTTGTGATGATTCAGATTGGAAAAATGCAATGCAAGAAGAATTAGATCAGGTAATTAAGAATGACACATGGGAATTGGTCCCTACACCTTGTGACAAAAATGTGATTTGAACTAAGTAGATATTCAGAAAAAAAAAATGAATGAAGATGGTACAGTCATAAGAATCAAAGAAAGGCTGGTATGTAAAGGATATGCGCAGAGAGAAGGAATTGACTACTCTGATACATTTTTCCCTGTGAGAAGACTGGAATCTATTTAAAAAAATGTATCTTATGGAACATTCAAGAACTTTAAAGTATATCATATGGATGTCAAGTCAGCATTTCTGAACAGTGACTTGAAGGAAGAAGTTTACATAGAATAGCCTGAAGGATTTAATTTATCAGACAAACTAGACATGGTATGTAGACTACAGAAAGACCTCTATGGACTCAAATAGGCCCCAAGAGCATGGTATGAGAGACTTGATGGCTACTTGACAAAGATAGGATTCAAGAAGGGAGCAACAGATTGTAACTTATTCATAAGAGAGACACCTGAAGGATTATTACTTGTTTCTATTTTTATTGATGACATTATTTTTGGAGGTAATGACAAGCTTAGTGCAGACTTTGCTAAAGAGATGCAGAGCGAGTTTGAAATGAGCATGATTGGACCTATAAAACAATTTTTGGGATTAAATGTAAAACAAATAGACAGAGTGGTGCAGGAGCACAAAGGTCAAAGGCAAGATCCATGGAGGACACCAGGGTCACTAATGGATCCTTGGGTGGATTTGAAGACAATATGGCCTTCAAGGGTCATTGGGTTGTGTATTAGACCAATAATGGTCATGTAATTATGTTTGGATCACATATTGATCATTTTGTAATTAACTCGTGGATGTAAGCCTTAATGGCAATGATAAGCCTAAAAGGTACCTAGGGGTCATTAGGAAGGGTTATGGATTGATCCTAGGTTATTAGATGATTTAAATGACCTATAATGGTCTATAATGATGTAATAAGGCTATCAAAGCCACTAAATGATGTTAAAAGCACTTGAAGTGCAATAATTTGTAAATTGCCTATATTGGCAATATAAGCCAAATAGGGCTTAATTAGAGTTAGTTGGGGTTAGTATGGGTAATAGGTTTCTAAAGGTTGACATTAAACCTCTTAGAAGACCTTATAAGATCTTTGAATAATGTGTTGTTGAGTTGACAACTTTTGTTGTCAACTTGAAAACAAATTTCTTGCTTATGTTATAACAGTCGGTTATGTGACTGTTATTAGACAGTTAGTAGGCAGTTAGAGTTAGTTTTTGAATGGTTAAGAGTCTATTTGGATTGAATCCATGTGATTGGATGAAGTGGTGGTTGAATGGAGGATTTAGGGTCGAAGTAAAGCATTGTAATGTATTGACATATCAATAAACTTGAATCTCTGCAAATCTGTCCACTTGCCACCCGTGAGGATACAGTCTGGTCTCTGTGTTATTAAAAATTTTATTCCAATGCTATATTAATAGGGTATGTAATATTATAATTATTTTCTAAGTATCAGTCCATTCTATGCAAATATTTTATTGTTTGCGAAGTTGTAGAGCCAAGAATCTCAGTCTTATTGCTGACAGTTCTCAGTGTTAGTTTGTGTGAAATCAACATTCATTTTGAAACTACCCAGATGAGTTAGTCTCTCCCACTTTCTATGATGATCTATATCTTGTGGGAGATTCCTATCCATGTACATTAATTTTCTATAGATTTTCATTTGCAAGGACAAGTATGAGGATGAAGTTAGAGGTCTCTAATGGAGACAAAGTGCTGATTTGGGGTGCATGGTGGTTGGACCAGTCAAGGTCTAAGAGTTCTAGCCATGTGAGGGATACTTTTTATGGCATATAATCTCATAATATATTCATATGATGGTATTGAATCCACTAGAAGGGTCTGGAGGTGAGTGGAAGTTCCTGGTTGAGAAAGCCCTAGGGTAGAGTACCTAAAAAGGAGGGTTTGATAAATGGGAGTATAGATGAGCATGTCTGGTAAAATAAAGTTGAAAATATTGTGTTTTGGAGGGTCTAGTAAGACTTTTTCAAGTCCTTGAGTCTTGGATATAATTAGGGATAGGAGTTTCTTCTTTAAGCAAGGGCTAATTAGGCCTAGGAGAAAGGCTAGAAGGTGATGAAAGTGTTCACCAGTCAGATGATGAAGGAATGAGTTTGACATATGTTTAATAAATTTGAAAAGGGTATTAGAAAATGTAAATACCTTGTTAGTTTTTTTGGAGAGTTTGTGAGTTATTTTCAGATTACTGTCTAGGAAGGGCTACTATACAAGCCTAGAAGGGCTATTGGAAGAGAATGGTGGAAGATGAGTTAACTAGACTTGGTGGGTTGATGAAACATGATACATAGACCATGATAAGATTATATATGGTGTTGGGAACAAGGTGAGAAGTCTATTTGGAGATTTGGCATGGTGGAGGCACTAGGTGGCCTAGGATGGTATTGGTGCTTGGGGAGACTGGAATAAGGAAAAGTGATAGTGAACTCTGTTAGCTCTTTTTCTTGTAGAATCAGTATATAGAAGTAAATGCTTTCTTGACTCTTTAATTCGCAATCTATATTCTCACAGGGAAAAAACTAATTAACAAGGATGAAACATCCTTCTATACTTTAGGCTCCACAAACCTAGGCAGTTGTACCTTCAACATGCTACTATTTTTTAGTAAATCTGATATTGGATTAAGGATTCATGATCCTTCTTATTTTTAAGCTAGTTGGCTTAGGAAGGTTAACCTATTGATTCTATCTTTAAGGAATCACTAAGATGAACTGTATTTCATACAATTATCTAGACATGTACTTGAAATAATAGAAATATAAAGATTGATTAATATTTGATTGATGATAACAACCATTCATCATAAATTGACCAGCGCCCAATCCTGCGCCATAGTGTCAGAATGAAATATACATACACCAGAGATAATCAATGGAAATAAAAATAAAAACCTCAGATAGAATGCCTTACAAACTATCTTCTCACTCTCACACCCATGTATCAAATTCTTGCATAAACCCTAACTCTCTAGAACAATTTGCAAGATTTAGACCTTCCTTGAAAGCAACTTACAAACAGTAACATACCTACCTTATAACTAGTATATTGAAGATTCCTTACAAATCAAACATACAAGAGCTATAATGTAAATGCAAAAAGACATAATTGGTATCAAAATGGAGATTTCCACTATATTTTATTCATAAAAACTTGATTTCAGTACATTCAAACTTGTTCCAAACTAAAGCTTAGACACCATTTAGAAATCTACCACTTAGTCTTATTTTTACCATCCTTTACAATATAATACAACTTGAAACTTATAGATAGCCTTATTCATCTTGGCATCCTTTTATAAAATAAGGATACAATAAGCTTCAGATGACTAAGCTATAGGAAAAAATTTATACCTCACAGATAGGACAAAATATCAGCTGGAGAGAATAATCATTCCTTGTTACAAGTTACATAGTCTTTTGTCTCATGACCGCCTGAATGCTTGCAACTGCCTTGAAGTTGTTAGGTCCTCATCATCTAGGATTTGTTATCTTCATTGATGAAAAATCATGTACTTTCCTTTGTTCAAACTGCTAGGCATCACTGGTGCTCACTGTCACTCCTACATTACTACTTTATGTTATTGGAGTGACTATACCATACTTGCTTACCCAGGTGGTAAACACCTTATCATTCAACCAACTGAAGCTAAGAACCTCACCCTTTTGGTTGTTGAACTCCTCCCAATTAGTACTAGACTTCTCAACCTCTGATTCCAAAGATTCTAAAAATGCCCTGGCCTTGTTGAGAATGTCAATGGTTAATACAAACCAACCTATGTTTTCCAATGTGATAGTGTTGTTTGTCCTATTGGTTAGTGCTTCATTCAATTGCCTTAGCCACAGGGCTTCATTTTTTATGTCTCCATCCTTTTTGAACAATGTTAGGAAACATATCATACCTATCTCTAGAAAATTCTCCTCTCAAGGTCTCTATCTTTTTGATGACCATATTTTTCTTGATGTCCAGGTTAGTCATCAACTTAATGCATTTGTAAGTCCTTGTCAAGATGATATCAATATTATTCTGCTCCTTTGAGGTGGAATAAAATGACTTTACATCGGCTTTCTTCCCTGTCCAGCTATCAATTATTACGCCGCAATTCTCTTTACCTTCATCATGCTTTCTTATTATGCTGACAATCATCTTTCTCATTAAATAAAGATTAGCAAGATTGACTTCACCAGCACACCTCTTGAGGTTAAAGTATATCTTATTAGAATGCCTCTACTTCACCAATTCTTCAGCTTCTTTACATGTAGGGGATTCCTCAAGATCCTTTTTTTCTTCTTCTTCCAACCTTGATCTTTCAATGACCAACCTGTTCTTCTCAGCCTCTAACTCTACTTTCTTAGCACCAATGGTCGCTTGGATAGTAGGGATTACTGGTGCAAGGGATGCGGGGTAAGTCAAAAATGGGCTAGATGATGAGGGTTGGTGAGGTTCCTGAGAAATCATCACCTGGGGCATTATTTGAATTGTCTACCTCCCCTCCAAAACTGTTATTCTATTATCCTTTTGCAGGGATTTAACCCTTTCATCATTGTATGCTTTCAATACAAATTCATATTTCTGATTTAGACTATTATAACCCTCTTTCTCCTTTTCAGCCACCCTTAGGCTTAGATTAGCTATTTGAAGGACAAGGTTTGCTGCCTCAGTATCTGAGCTATCAGAAACTCTTTTGACAATGAGGCTTCCTGCATCCTCAATTCTATCATCTTCTTTCACTCTTCTTATGTCCTTCTTCTTCAAGGCCCAGATTTCTGGGGCTAAATGATTTTCACCAAACTGGGCCCCAATTGATGTTCTAGCAGTGCTCAATGGTTTTGCATCCTTTCTAACAGCATCAAAAACTACTACACCAACCAAGTCCCACTAAGGTATGATAAATATTCCCTGCTTCTTTACCAACTCCCTGCCCTCTTCAAGAGTGATCTTGTCAAATTTGGTCATTAACTCCTGTTTGACCTCTTTTTCAATATCATCTTTGGGTTGATTTGGTTGGGCTTCCTACAATTTTTGGCATTTTTCCTTGTACTCATCAATGTGAGTTCTCCATAAAAATTGAACAAAGGCCCTAGCCTTGAAAAAATTGTCATCTGACAAGAACTCCTCACTAGCCTTCTTAGTTATAGGATCTAGTTCTTTACCAGTGAATTTTTCCACTGTGAGATTAGCAATTGTATGCCTAGGTACCTCTAGCATTCCTCCTTTTAATTCTTGTGTAGTGACAAAAACTTGGCCAGTGTTCTCCATTTGAACCAACTTCTCAGCAACTGCTTGATCATCCATTTGTAAATGGGACTAGGAGGGAGAGTACAACTCACTCTCTTTCTCTTTTCCCTCCACCTTTTGTTTCTTGGGAGAGGGCATCTCTTGGGCACTAGTACTTGCTAGCCTCTTTCCTTTATGCTTAGAAGATTTATCAACTTTGGGCATGATAGTAGTGTACCCTTTCCTCTTGTATACCACATAATTCCCTGGTGGGACTACTCTTCCTTGTGAAAGTTTTCTCAAGATGGCATGAGCCTTTTCTGGCTCAGCTTCCATTATCCTCTATTTCTTCTCACTAAGGGTCTACATGATTCCCTTGAATAAAGTCATTAGGGACTCAATATTCTTGGCCCAAGGGAAAAATTCCTTCAAAGGATCATAAGATTTATCAAAATTGTGTATAAAGTCCAAAGACTTCTTATACACCAGTCATTTTCTTTCTTGACCTCATGGTCACCTAGATCAAAAACATTTCTAATGATATCCTAAGGGTAATTAAACTGGTGCTCTAATGTTAAGCACTTGGTTCTTTTTCTAAACATTCCCATTATAAAATCCTCATTATCTCCACACCTAGATACAAATGTTGCTAAGTGGTAAGGTTCAAAATACTTATCAAACTATGCCCACCCACCCTTTACTATGATGAAATGATGGGCTCTTGTAAGATTAGGGAAGATGCTTCCCTTCATTTTGTCTATTAGGGATTCCTCCTGTAATCCACCCAATTGTCTCAAAATCTCTGAAATTCCAATCTTTAAAGGCACTGTGTAGGGAAAAACATTGGGGGTTCCCCTGAATCCATAAACCCTTATCACTGTAGAAACAAGGTATAAAATAAAATCTCCCCAATTGTGATCAATTTTTAACTTTGGGGCAAACTCCATGGGTCTTAGCAACCTCTGTTGGAGATTTGATTCTGAGTAGTTGATTGATTGTATGTTTGTCATTGATGACAACATATAATACACAACAGTGATTCTATATGTACTTATCAGAATGATGACATGAAGACATGCATGGTTAGATACATGTTGTGGACATGTTTTTTATGTTATGTTCATACACGTAGATCTAGAAATGATGTTGTAGTTAAGCTGTGTAACTCTATTATTGGCAGTTACAGTTCTGGAAGAGTATCTATTCAGAGCCAACATATGTAACGTGTTGCTTGAGTTGTGCCTATCTTTAGGATATGTGTGTGTATATTCATGATTAGTTATGAGTTGATGATAGTTATCTAAAGGTGCCAAACGTGTTTCAAGAAGATTGCAAAGTTAGAGATAAATTGGTGAGGCCGACTTACTGAAGCATAGCATCTACTCAGTTTATACTTGTGCGGTTGTAATTATGCTTGCATGCTTAGTAGATCCGACAAGGATGTTATGAAGAGTTGTCCTATAGGTCCCATTATCTCACACTTTGAGGAAGATACTTATAGAAAGTCATTTTTGGTACGCTAAGTGTGAATGATATGAAAAGAGATGAAAGATGTACATAGCAGATTATTAGAGTTGGTTCATTCATCAAGAGTCTATGTGAAGAAGGAATGAAAGATTGTAATACATTGGAACTAATCAAGATAGTAGGTCTACTCTATAGTTCATCATCAGATATAGTGCATATCTATTATACATAAGGTTGTAGCCTTCACCATTGAAGCAGTGATTTTTTGGATACTGAGTCCACCACCCCTAACAAGGTTATTTGTAAAAGACTCCTAACAAGGTCCGATCCTTAACCAGGTCACTATACTTATTGCATTGTAAAGTACAACTCCTCACAGGGTTGAAATATCTTCTAATAGGGACTACTATAAACAAGTATAGTTCATTGTGGGTGTTAATTCCCACCAGGTTTTTTACCATTTGGTTTTCCCGTAATCAAATTGTGTGTTGTGTATTGTGTTATCTGATTAAGCATTTACTTTATTGTATTTTGAAGTTAAGGAAGTAAAAAGAATTAAAGTTACTGATAATTGATTCACCCCCCCCCTCCTCAGTTATCCTTTGGGACTATTCTAACAATTGGTATCAGAGCCAAGTGCCTTGGAGAAGAAGCCTAACAGCTTAAGGTAGATCATATGTCTTACTTCCGAAAAGAGAGCCCTAAGTTCGATGGAGAAATCTATCAAGATTGGAAAAACAAAATGATAACACATCTACAGTGTGTTGGCTTTGAGATCTTTGAAATTGCCACACAAGAAGTTGTAATTCCATCTTTGAAATATCTTGCAAAGGATGATGCTACTAATAGACAAAAGGAAACATTTACCAATAATGTGATTTCTAAACAAGCCCTAATCAGTGCCTTATCCGATAGTGAATTTTCTGAGATCAAGAAAATTGATACAGCATACACCATATGGAAGTATTTAGAAGATATGTTTGAAGGAGATATTCAGGCAAATAATGCACACAGGAAAACATGGAAAAAGAAATACAATAGTCTTGAGATGTTACTTGAAGAGAACATCAGAGCCTACAATCAAAGGATAAATGAAGCAGTCTCTGGAATCAAAAACAATGGTGGAGAAATATCAGAAGAAGACATAATGGAAAAGCTACTAACTACTTTAACATCATACTATGAAAACAGGATAAGCATTCTAGAGGAAACCATGCAATTCTCACAAGACTTCAAGAGAGAGACTTTGATCAGCAAAATCTCTGCATTTGAGATATCAAGATTTAAGACTGAACCTAAAAGTGAAACAACTTTCAAAGCCTCAGTCCATGGTAAGAAATCCTTACACATCTCTAGTCATAATGAGAAAGAAGAAGTTGATGAAGAACTAGAAGAAATCATTGCTATGATTGCTAAAAGAGAAAAAAAAGGAAAAGGAAAATATGAAGGAAAACTTCCATTTAAATGTTTTTCGAGCAACAAGATTGATCACTTTGCATCTAAGTGCCCCACAAGAGTCAAGAAGTTTAGATCTAATTACAAACCCAAATATAAGAAGGAATTTTATCATGCTGAAGAAGGTGTAACTGATGAAGATTTGGGAGAAGATGAAATTGCATTCATTTCCCTTAGAGACATGGAAAGATTACTTGAGGAAATGGACATTGCAGATGAAAAGGAAGAACAAGAGTTAGCCTTAATTTCCAAAGCAAACATCAGAACTAATTGGATCATTGATAGTGGATGCTCTCATCATATGACAGGTGACAAAGATAGATTTGTTCAATTAGACAAATACAAAGGTGGTATGGTTAGATTTGGAGATAACACTCCTAAACCTATCATAGGCAGAGGTTCTATCACCTTGGATGGAAAGAACAAGACAGATGATGTTCTATATGTTGATGGGTTACATCATAATTTACTGAGTGTTGGACAGCTACTTGACAAAGGTTATCATTTGGAATTCAAAGACAACAAGTGCATAATTAACAACAAGGATGGAGAAATGATTGCATCAGGTTCCAAAAAAAAAGGTCATGTTTTTCAGCTCAACTCTAATGTAAGTTGTTTTGTTGCAAAAATTGATGACAGTTGGTTATGGCACAAGAGACTATATATGTCATATCAATTTTGATAACACAATAAAGATAAGTAATGTCAAGGCAGTTAGAGACCTTCCTAGTATTGCAAGAACAGTTGACACAATATGTAGGGAATGTGATATGGGAAATCATGTAAGGAGTTCTTTCAGAAGCAAGCAGAACTTAGCTGAAAACAAATTGGATTAGTGCACATAGACCTATGTGGCCCTACCCAAACAAGATCATACTACAGAGAAAGGTATTTATTTTGTTTGTTGATGATTTTTCTAGGATGATGTGGGTTGCATTATTAAAGGAAAATTTTGAAGCCTTTGATAAGTTTAAAATATTCAAGGCTAAGGTTGAGAATGAATCCGAATTAAAATTGAAACGTCTAAGATCAAATAGAGGAGGAGAGTTCACCTCTGATCATTTTTACGACTATTGTGAAGAACATGGAATTAAAAGATAGTTGATTGCACCTAGAAACCCACAGAAGAATGGGATAGCAGAAAGGAGGAATGGAATTATACTTGATACATCACACACTATGATGATTGAAGGAAAAGTTGTGCACACATATTGGAGAGATGCAGTGAATACAACAGTCTATACTATCAATAGAACTCAATTGAGGCCAGGCACAGATAAGAAACCCTATGAACTTTGGTTTGGTAATGTACCTACAGTAAAGTATTTCAAAAATTTTGGCAGCAAGTTCTACATCAAGAGAGATGATGGTGTTGGTAAGTTTGATGCCAAAAGTGATGAAGGTATTTTCCTTGGTTACTCTACAAAAAGCAAAGCATGCAGATGTTTTAATTTGAGATTGAAAAAGGTAATTGAAAGTACTCATGTAAAAATTTATGAAACATTTATGGTTCAAGAGAGATACTATGAATATGCACCTATGATTGAAGATGAACCTAGGCTTAGCAGCAAAGATACTATTATTGAAGAAATGTTTGATTGCATTGATGTCTCATGCAATGACCCTGAATCAAGCAAAGAAGAATCACAGATTACAAAAGAAGAATTCACACCTAAGGTTCCTAAATTCACATCTAGATACCACTCTAAATATAATATCACTGGAGATTAGAGCAGCAGTATTTTGACCAGATCAAAAGCGAAAAGCCTAGCAGTGGATGAAGAGGTATGTTTACTTTCACAGATTGAAACTTTAAATGTTGAAGATGCTTGTAATGATTCTGATTGGAAGAATGCAGTGAAAGAAGAATTAGATCAAATAATTAAAAATGATACATGGGAATTGGTCCCTAGACCCAGTGAAAAAAATGTGATTGGAACAAAGTGGGTATTCAGAAACAAGATGAATGAAGATGGTACAGTAGTAAGAAACAAAGCAAGATTGGTATGTAAAGGATATGCGTAGAGAGAAGGAATAGACTACACTGATACATTTGCCCCTATGAGCAGATTGGAAGCCATTAAATTTTTCTTAGCCTATGCAATAGTCAAAGACTTTAAATTTTATCAAATGGATGTAAAGTCAGCTTTTCTGAATGGAGACTTGAACGAAGAAGTTTACATAGAACAACCTGAAGGATTTAATCTTTCAGATGAACCAGACATGGTATGTAGATTGAAGAAAGCACTCTATGGTCTTAAACAGGCCCCAAGATCTTGGTATGAGAGACTTGATGGATATCTTACAAAGATTGGATTCAAGAAAGGAGTGGCAGATTGCAACTTATTCACAAGAGAGACACCTGATGGATTATTATTAGTTGCCATATTTGTTGATGACATTATCTTTGGAGGAAATGACAAGCTCAGTATAGCATTTGCAAAAGAAATGCAGAATGAATTTGAAATGAGCATGATTGGTCCTATAAAATACTTTTGGGACTAAATGTAAAATAGATAGAAAAAGGTATATTCATTAATCAGTCAAAATATGTGAAGGAAATATTGAAGACCTTCCAGATGGAAGACTGTAAGCCAGTATGCACTCCTATGATTACAGGAAGCAAGCTTTCAAAAGATGATGATTCCAAAGCAGTTGATAAGACATTGTACAAATATATGATTGGTAAACTCATTTATCTAACTCAATCTAGACCTGATATATCTAATATAGTTGGCATTGTTGGAAGATTTGTAGCTGAACCCAAGCATAATCACCTAATGGAAATCAAGAGGATATTCAGATATCTAAAGGGAACTATAGACTATGGTTTATGGTATCCTAAATCAGAGAATGTACAACTTCATGTGTATACAGATGTAGATTGGGAAGGTTGTATTGATGATAGGAAGAGCACTTCAGGAGGAGCAGTATTTCTCGGAGACAGGCTTGTTTCTTGGATAAGCAAGAAGCATAACTGTATTTCTCAGTCAATAGCAAAATTTGAATATGTCGCAGCAGCACTGAATTGTTCAACCATGGTTTGGATCAAGCAGATGGTTAAAGACTTTGGTATTCAGATTGATTATCCTATTTTTATTCACTGTGATAATACTAGCACTATCAACATGTCTAAGAACCCTGTGATGCACGCAAAGACAAAACACATAGAGATCAAGTACCATTTTCTAAGAGAAAAGGTTGCAGACAAAGAAGTAAAATTGGACTATGTGAGCACCAAAGAACAACTGGCAGATATTTTTACAAAGCCCTTATCAAAGGATACTTTTGAGTATCTCAGGGAGAAGTTGTGAGTAATTCCCTCTCCTGAGTCTTTTTAGAAGAAGCAGCAAGAGCATCAGTCATTAAGCGACTGATGAATGGTTTACTACTCTACTTCTGTAGTAGTACCTATGCCTAATGATTTATGGTGCCCTTTTCCATTGATGTCAAAGGGGGAGTATATAGTAAGGAAGAGTATGTACTAAGGGGGAGCATATATTCTGGGGGAGTATATATATGGAACATAAATACAGATAGAATAACTAAAGCAGTATAGAGGAATCCTTGATGAGGATATTGAGAAGATTGTAAAAGAAAGAGGACACCATGAACAAAGGACATTTTTAGTATCATATGTTACCATCAATGTCAAAGGGGGAGATTGTTGGAGATTTGATTCTAAGTAGTTGATTGATTGTATGTTTGTCATTGATGACAACATATAATACACAGCAGTGATTCTATATGTACTTATCAGAATGATGACATGAAGACTTGCATGGTTAGATACATGTTGTGGAAATGTTTATTATGTTATGTTCATACACGCAAATCTAGATATGATGTTTTAGTTAAGTTGTGTAATTCTTTTATTGGTAGTTACAATTCTGGAAGAGTATCTGTTCAGAGCCGATGTATGTAACATGTTGCTTGAGTTGTGCCTATCTTCAGGATATGTGTGTGTATATTCATGGTTAGTTATGAGTTGATGATAGTTATCTAAAGGCGCCAAACGTGTTTTAAGAAGATTACAAAGTTAGAGATAAATTGGTGAGGCTGACTTAGTGAAGCGTCGCATCTATTCAGTTTATACTTGCGCGGTTGTAATTATGCTTGCATGCTTAGTAGAGCCGACAAGGATGTTATGAAGAGTTGTCTTATAGGTCCCATGATCTCACACTTTGAGGAATATACTTATAGAAATTCATTTGTGATACGCTAAGTGTGAATGATACAAAAAGAGATGAAAAGTGTACAGAGTAGATTATCAGAGTTGGTTCATTCATCAAGAGTCTATGTGAAGAAGGAGTGAAAGATTGTAATACATTGGAACTAATCAAGATAGTAGGTCTACTCTATAGTTCATCATCAGATATAGTGCATATCTGTTATACAAAAGGTTGTAGCCTTCACCATTGAAGTAGTGAGATTTTGGACAGTGAGTCCACCACCCCTAATAGGGTTATTTGTAAAAGAATCCTAACAGGGTCTGACCCTTAACCAGGTCACTATACTTATTGCATTGTAAAGTACAACTCCTAACAGGGTTGAAATATCTTCTAACAGGGATTACTGTAAACAAGTATAGTTCATTGTAAGTGTTAATTTCCACCAAGGTTTTTACCATTTGGTTTCCCCATAATCAGATTGTGTGTTGTGTACAGTGTTATCTGATTAAGCATTTACTTTATTGTATTTTTAAGTTAGGGAAGTAAAAATAATTAAAGTTACTGATAACTGATTCACCCCCCCCTCTCAGTTATCCTTTGGGACTATTCTAACAACCTCATCATGTCTGTATGGATCGTAGCATTTTGATTGCATAATAATGACCTAAGCCTAGTGGAAAAAACCATGTCAAAGTATACATAAATGGCTTCTTTTCTATCCCATGACAGATCAGCACTCCACATCTAATACGGAAAATCCTCATCACCTTGGAACTTAGTCAGGTCCATCTCTTCCTCAAAGAAGTAAGCATTATTAAACAAAAACATGTGAATCATAAGGGAATACCATCCCATTAACTTAAGTATGTTGTGTTATGCCCTGAATCCCCGTCCCTACATTTTGTGTGCAAAATGTTGGGTCCCCCTTTTTTGCTTTTGCTTGTGGTTTTGCCTTTGTCTTTCCTTCCCTTCTTGTTTTTCTTTCTCTGGGGTTTTCTTCCCCAGTGTTGTGTCTTGTTTGTTTGTTTTCCATCTTCGGGACTCCGGTCCCAGAGGTTCCCTATTTTTGGGAACCGGACTCCGGACTCTGGGATTCTTCGTCACGATGTTCTTAGGGATATCATCACGAGTAATCCCCGGGCCCGGAGTCTGAAGGTTTTGCCTGTCCGGAGATCGCCAGAAGGAGGAGGATTGCCTTTTTACCACAGTTATAAATAGAAGTCATCTGTCATTTTCATGATTACCGCGATTAAAACCTTCGAGCACTTAGAGAAAATTAAAGAGCAATTTCAAAGCTATTAACAGAGCATTTGTGAGAAGTTTATGATAATCAACGCTTAACGATTTTTGGTTGTTCTCAGGCAAGTGCAAGTGCTCCATGGAGGTGATTTTGACCGATTGACAACTCGAGCTATTGCAGAACTCACACGGTAAATCCTTCCTTTCCTCTACCTTCTGCGTTCTCAAGTTGGTGTTTCCGCTTTTCCGCCTCTGTCTTTCTTCCACTCTCTGGTTTCCTTCCATTTTGCTTTGTCTCATTTTATTTCTGTTTGTTTTGTTTCCTAGTTTTGGCTGGTCCGTTGTCTTCTAGTTTTGTTGCCCGTTGGTGGGTCGGCTCTGCCAGAGGGTTGTCCACCCTCTGTGCAGGAGTTGTTTCTGTAAAATGGTGTATATAGTGTAGATAGTTGTATATATCTATTTCTGCCATGTCTGGTTTTCCTGCGGGTGTCGTCCCATGTTGTATATCTATGTATATATGTTTATAGTTGTAATATAGTCCCTGTGTATATCCCTCAGCTCTATGTATATCCTTCCGAGTGGCTTGGCTAGCTGGTCGAGTCACCCCCGTTTCTGGTTTTCTGCCTTCAAACTCGCTTCGAGGCAGAAAACCACCTGTTTGAAACTCGGCTCCCTGCCAGTTTCAAAGAGGTAGTTTTCTCTCTCCTTCATAAAGTCTATCAGAACCTCATTTATGTCCCATGCGCACAATCAATTCTAGCTAAGTGGATTTCCCTTTTCACGCGTTCGGATAGTTGGCTCCGCCGTCATCGCCATCACATCCATTTAATGCCAACACACGTGGCGTCCACGTGGGTTCAACAACTTACCTTTTTATACATCTTTGCTAATGGTCATTTCTCTGGGCTTCAGGCCTCTTACCACCATCCATCCTGTGTCTTTTCCAAGTGTGATAGAATTTCCCAGACCCAGATGTATGATGAAGTTCCCAAGTTTACGATGTGTTTTTCTTTTCGGGCATCTTTGCATAATACTAACTTTTCAGGAAAGAAAACGTCACGGTGGTAAGATCTTTGGACCCTAGAGTAACTATTTTACTTTGATAAACATGTTCTGATGGTCGCTTTATCTCGCAAGTTCCCAGAGTTATCTTCCAAACATGTCTGAAGCGTCTGCATCGTCTCCTCCCAAAAGCCCAGAATTACCAACCACAACAGAAACCAGGGCATCAGCAAAGTCAAAAATGGAGAAAGCCCTGAAAAATCTTCCCCTCACCATGAAGTTTGTACAAGATAGTGTCATTATGGGCTCAAAGATTGAGTCCAAGGTAAAACTAATAACTGACGCCAATGTCAGAACTTGGGCAGAAATGTAGGCCCTTGTGAAGGTAATGCACATCCAGCGACAGGCTGGAGATCAACTCGCAATTAACGTCGGAGGTTCCAGGATCCTTCGGGAAGCTTTCTTCCCATGCTCTGTGCAATCTCCAAAGCTTATCTTAACACTGGCAACCAACTACAACTCTTCTGTCCTCGCCGTTATGCTCGCAGCTGCAGAACCCACAGGATACCCCACTCCACTGGTGTCCCTTGACCCAGTCACATTCCAGGAAGGCCTGGGTATCCCACAATTTGATAGAGCCACAGTGGTTACAAGGACTGATGCCCTAAAACAATTTATACAACTGGAGGATGCTGCCCAGGTGTACATGAATACCCATTGGCTCAAGGCCCCGAAGAGGGACCCAAAGAGAATGAAGATAGAAATCCCCCGCTCTGAATTCAAGGAGAGCATCCAGATGGGGATAATAGCATTAGCCTGGGTATTTGGGCAGCCCTCCGCCCAGGAGTTTGCCAAATGGATGTACTATTTCCTCCTCGGCATCTCCACCAAGGGAGAATTCTTCGACTAGGTGACAATAATCTCCAATCACGTTGACTCCCAGTTCCTCCAGGCGAACAGGAAGAAGAAGTTATATATGTCTTCTTATGTTTTCTGGGCCCTGGCCCAGCAGAGGCCCCACTCCAATGGCCTACTTACAGATGGCATTCTTGGGATTGGCCCAGGACAAAAAGCACTGTGGGACCATTTCCCACAGATTCAATGGGAGGCCAGCTTCCCCAGTTTCTGCCGAGTAAACGATTCATTCATTTACTATCACCTGCTCACACCCACCCGAGATGCCGAATACCGCCTATCCACTAAGGCGATGAAGTTAGTCAGTAGTTATGGAAACTACTATATCTAGTTCCAGCAGCATACATACATTAGGGTCGCTGGATTCTCTGAGAAACCCTACTTATTGCCCAAGCATTGTGGGCACAAGATCGTGCTACTGGAATATTGTCGGTAAATGATGGAGTTGCATGCCTCTTTGCACTCAAGAAGGTCCCCAACGTCCCGTTCCCAGTTACCTATGGGAACTACACATGCAGTCTGGCCGCCGCGAAGGAGGCAGACAATGAGCTGAAGAGTTACAACTTACAAGAATTTTATCTGGCGCGGAGAAATTTTGATCCGCATGGCAGAATTGCAACAGCAATGCCCCAGGCTTCAGAGCCCCATTATATACACATGGAAGACTTTTGGGCTGATTTCCAGGATGATGTGGATGTGCGAAGCAGGCACTATATCAGAATGATAGCCAGAATGATGTAGGAATTGAAGCTCTGAAGATTCCCTCTAGGCTTCTCTGACGCCGCCCCCACCATAGATCCCCTGGACAAAGAAAAGGGGATCGATAAAATGGCACTGCCGGTAATGGATTGGGCCACCCAGGAGGGGCCCATGATTGAGGACTTCACTTGTGATGTGGTCGAGCGAAGTCACACCTATTTCAAAAGGGTACACCCTCGGAGTATGTGCCAAGCTCCCTGACCGGCACCAAAATTAGCACCATAGCCGGTACCTAGATTGACCCAGGGGCTGGGACTTCTTCACAAGGTGCAGACAAAGGAAAGAGAATAGCTATAACCCCCTCCGCGCAAGAAGTCCTGATACAAGAATAGATCAAGCAGTCTGTGGCAGCCTCCCAGCAGATGAGGGAGAAGTTAATAATGAGGTTGGCCACTCCCCCGCTCATGGCCGAACCAATTCATCCCCCTTCCTCCCCGTCACTGGCAGCCCTAATGGTCAAGGAAACAGGGGTGGATCCCATGGAAGCGGCAGCAATAGCTGATGCGGGGCCACCTTTGGTTACCCGGAGGAAAAGGAAGCACATCAAGCAGGTCAAGGCAGAACTGGTACCAACGCCAAGGGCATCCCTCCCCCGAGAAGTAGAGATCCTTTCTTCCAGTTCCCCGGAACCAAAGAAAGAAGTAGAGCCTGTAGAGGTCCCAGCCAGTCCCCCTCCGGAAGAGGAGTTTTATGTATTTGCAACCGATGAGTTTGATAATTTGCAGGGGGACGATACACAAGCAGGGACAGAAGTCCCAGATACCAAACAAGAGGTTGCAGACCCAGAAGACTTGGAATAGGAACCTGCATAAGAACAAGAGCAGGAAGCAGAAGAAAAAGAGCCAAAACCGGAGATTATCTCCGGGGCTCAAGAAATACAAGGTCCAGAAATGGACCAACTAAATCCAAGCGAACAAATGGCATCTGCTAGGGGAACCAGACCTTTGGGAATAATCGTAACCCTAGCTGCCACGTTCCAGGGGCCACTCCCGGGAGCAACCTTCGGGCAAGTTATCACAGCGGCCCAAACTTTGAATCTCAGCCCGATACCTCCCCTAATGCCAACAGAAGAACAAGAAGAAGAACAAGAAGAAGAAGAGAAGCTTGAAGAAGAAATCCTCAAAGAAGCCTACCAAGGTCCAGACCCAGCAATCGACATACAAGACCAGGGTGAGGAGATGGAGGTTGAAAAGAATGTTGCTACAGAGGAAGTTGAGGCAGGGAGGATGGATGAAGTCCACGTCACTGAGGAGCAACAGCCACCGGATACAAGGAAAGAATCAGGAGAACAAACTCTGGCAGGAAGGCCACCCCTCCCCCCTCAGTGGCTAGTTGTGAGCAAGAAGTGAAAAGCTCAGTCTACTCCAGTGATTCCTCTCTCCCTGGCTGAAATGATGGCCCAAGTTCAGGCCCCTTCGAAGGTGAAGAAAGCCTAGACAGTTCATACTCTGTGAACTGGGCCAGGCGGAGAAACCCTTTCCATTGTGGCAACACCTCCCCCAGAAACCGATGAAGCAACTGTAGATCCTGCAGATTAGAATGTTGCAGAGGTGTCCCTAGGCAAAAGAGGAAAGCAAGGCGAGGTAGACTTGCTTAAGGAGGCAGCAAGGGCAGTAGAAGCCCGATATGAAAAGGAGGCCCAGAGGCTCAAGGCTGAGAAAGAAAAGAACGCAAATCTTATGGGATTGCTTACTGAGCTGGCCAGACCCATCAATGCCGCCCCTCTAGAGACCTCCACATCAGAGGAATTACCGCAGAGTGACATAAACTCCCTATGAGTAATAAAAAGAAGGCCCAAGCAGTAGACGAATGGGTCACCCTGTAGATAGGAAACACCCAGTGTTTCCTGGTATCCACTCTCCTAGATTTATACACGGCTCGGCAAGTTATTCATCAAGCAGAAGCGCTTATTGAGCAGTGGGAGAGTGACGCTGAAAATTACCAAGCATGGAAGGTGGAGCTCGAAGAGCTCCTTACCTTGGGAGAAGATATAATTTCCAAATCTAGAATTCTGGGTGAGGAATCATTTGATTTTGTAAGAACTCAGCACTCCAGACTTGACCTCACATTGGAGGTAACCAAGCAATTGGTAGAGTCCTTGCAGGAAAAGGTAAATGCTATAAAGTATTCTTCTAATTTATATAAGTCTTTTGTGATAAATGCTTCCGTGGCTGATCCCCTTAGCCCAGATACATATACCCCCGAAGATTAAGTTTTGGGGAGTTTTGATGAAATAATGAAATCCCGGTATCAATCCCCGGAGGGGATGGATGGGGCCCAGATGGTGAAACTAACCAAGATGATACTTAAGGGTCATGACGCTGCAAGAATGGCAGATGAATTTAAAGAAAATGTTCCGGACCTGGGGGAACAAGTTGAAGTGGCCAGGCACAGAAGGGCCAACCCAAAAGAGATAGATGAGGATGGAATTTCTTGCCTCCTCCAGGCCTTCAATGATAATAAGCAACCTTGAGCTTTCTCCCGGGGCCGGGGGGAACTTGAGTGTTGAGTATTCTTTATTCTTTTGGGACGTAAGTTCCCGGATCTTGGAGTCCCAGATCCAACAATTTTGTATTCTTTAAAGTGATCCGTGTCCCGGTCCCTGAGGCCGACCGGTCACTTTTAGAAGCAGTTAATAAATGTTGTCAGAAGGTAGTTGGCCACATCAAGGGGCATCGACTTGGTAGTTGGTCTTCTGACAGGGTGGTCTTCTCAAGGCACCGCTCAGAGGTACATCTGGCACATTGGAGATAGGGTGCTACATTTCCCATTTATGAGGCATGTATCCTTGGTCCTCAAGGAACCTACTTCCTTCCTTTCTCCTCTCCGGCTCTCTTCTCGAGACCGATTCTTCTGATATATATTCTTATCTTATTCTTCTGACAAGACAGACCTATTCTGTCTCCAGGTCTTTTGTAGGGTGGTGCAGGTAGTACCAGCCCCTAGATATTGTATTTTATTAAGGCATGATGTAAATAGAGTTAGGGTTAGAAGAGAGTTGTATAAATAGGCAAATTGACCCATTTCCAATGGTCGGAAAAATTGATGATTTTTTTGTCCATAGCAATAGAAAAGTGATTTCTCTTTTTAAGTTGCAGAGCTCAATGCTCCATTTGTTCTACTCTTGATAGTTAGATGCTCCCCTGGAGCCGCCATTGTATCATGTGTAACCACCTAATTTCGGTCTGTCGCAACTATAGACCCTATTTTCCCTAAGTGTGATCATACCCTCGAGTTATGTCCAAACGACCCTGTTACTGTTTGGCATAATTCTTTAAATCAATTTAATGTC
>MU223373.1:3072005-3082458 GCA_018584345.1 Thuja plicata | reverse complement strand
TGTCCCCCCCTCTCTCTCCCATTCTTCTATAAATAGAAGCCTGTTTTGAGAGCAAATAAGCCTTCTTGAGAGATCAAATTTGCATTGTTATGCTGCCATTTTCATGCTAGATTACATGTTATTTCATATCATAACTAATTGCTAGTGTTATTTCATCATTTTAGAGCTAGTATGAATGTTTGTTCCATCATTTAGTTTGCTTTCAACTAAATCCTTCATACTAGGTTGTATTGGTCACTGTTTCATCAACATATTCTGAGGGCTGATATGTTGGTGGTCATACTCCTCCTAAGTTAGAAGGCAATAGATCGGTTTTAGAGGGTTTCATGTGTTTTTCATGTTTTCACTAACCCTAGGTTGCTAATATAATGATCTATTGATTGTTTGTGTATGTTCCGACAGGTACCCATTTACACACGAACATCATGCACCAGTGCTTGCTGGACTAAATATTAATGAAGAAGGAAGAATTCTTGGCAATAATGTTGTTGGCATTCCTTCTTCTGAGTTAATGGTATTTCATGTTTTAATGTTCTTTATGTCTTTTACTCTGGTATGTTAAAGTAGATTAACAACCTCTTTATTCCCGCTACTGATAAAATGCTAGCTGATGGTTATGTGTTTCTTCAGTATTTAGTGTAGTTTACCATAGTATTATTGATGTTCCGGACATTTCAACATGGCTATAGTTAGATGAAATACTTCTAACCTTGCAGGATCTTTTTCATTTTATTTGTTAAGTATAGAACGCTCGGGAAAACCTTACTTTGATTGAATCTCCGGAGAAGATGAGTTGAAGAAACCAGCTATCCCCCTCGAAAATAGTCACCTCTCCCAATCGATCCCTGCACCATCGTGACCTGACACCCAGGTGCTTGGTGGCCCAGAGGACTTATTTCCCCTGGACAACCTTTGCAGGCAGAGTTGGCCGATTTCCCCGGAACCCGGTGACAACTTATGACTGTTGGCGGACCCGGTCAGCAAAACCCCGTCAACATGTTGTTGTCTTGGATACCTGTCAAACCTTCATGCATTTGTTGGGCAATGTAAGAGGCATAGTGATAAACTACTAATAGGTGGGGATATAGAATCTGAACCACCATGAGCATTATATAAACATGCATTGTTACTTCTTCATCCTCTCCTAGAACTTGGCATAGGGCATTATAAATTTTCTTGGCTTTTCCATTGAAATAATCCAGTTTAAATGCTTCTGATGTGTTAGGCCCTACTACAGTCAAGTCCCCTATCTTTTTAAAGTATCCTTTCAAGGCCTTATTTCTATAATACTCCCTCTGGGTCTAGTGTACTTCCTTAAAGTATTCAAAGTCAATATCATCCATTTGTATTGAAGTATCACTCAACTTGAAAATTCTTCTAATTTCATCAGCTGAGACAGTCATCAGCACATTTCCCTGTGTATCCCTAACAACCCTAGATACTTTGTGTTAAGTGTTGTCAATCAGAGTGAACAAATCTATATCCATGAATACCCCGGGTACCATCAACTTTCCTACATCCAAGTCCCATATGTTACAATCTAGGGTAGGAGCGTTTCTTTGGCTGTATGTAGTTCTAAATAGAGTTAGACCATTTAGACTGGTTTTAACATCTTTGGCCCACCTACCCGAGTCATACAAGCCTTCTCCTATTTTGAAACGGGGATGTGATGGAACTATTCTCTTGATCCTCCCTAACATTTCTCTTCTGGTAATCTACTTCTCCAGAGATTTCAATCCTAGGGGCCATTCTGAACCTAAGGATTTTTGCTGAGATGAAATTCAGATTTTGAAACGATAATTTTGAAAGCCATTTTAATTGTAAATCTTACTAGGAACCTAAATTTTGTTGAATTAGAGAAGACTTACCCATTCTGAGATTTTGTCGCGAGGAGCTGAATATCTTTGCAATTATGTTCTTTTCTCAAATGACTTTGGTAAATTATTGTGGCTTTAAGTTGAATTGACCATTTTTACGGCTTTAATCAAATCAGTCATTTGTATTGAATTCGACTAGAGTGGCCACACATTTTGCAATCAATTTTCCTGCTTCAAACTCATGGCTTAACGACTCACTGAAACTTATTTAAATAACTTTGAACTTAGGCCGTAGATCTTAAACAACATCTCTTTCATCTGACGGTTCTCTTATTTTCCAAAAAATAACTGCTCACCTAGGACACATGTTAGCATCGCTTAATCACTTGTCCATTAGATTTTGTTCACTTTACCTCTAAGTGATTTAGCGAACCGTCCAATATTTTTACACTTGCACCCTCATTAACATGGCTTTCACGTTGTACTGGACCCACCTTTTATGCTACGCATCACTCAGACATAATCGCTTACCCATTAGATCTTGATCAGTTTTCCTTCTAAGTGATTAAGTCAGTCGTTGATCCTTTCTAACATGCCATGCCTTTAACATGATAACTGCACTATACAGGATCCTTACGACCTCAGCTGGACCCACCTAGGACACATGGCATCACAAATTAATCACTTAAGTGATAGATGTCAATCAACTTTTCCTTAAGTCATCAAGTGAGCCGTCAGATCTTTTCAAACTTATCCAAACTTTATCCTGTGGCCAGCTTCACCTTTAGTGGACTACATATCATCATCCTAACATGCATCAGCACTGCTTAATCACTTAAGCATTAGATCTTGATTACTTTGAAGTTAATCCATTAAGTTGACCGTCGGATGAAAAACAAGTTAACTGTACTTTAATCATCGCTAGCTCTAAATATCTGGGTCCACTAACTGCCAGATGCCAACACCACTTAATGGCTTAACTAATAGATGTTGAGCATCTTGGAGATAAGAAATTAATCCCGCCATTAGATCTTTTCAAACCTTAGTCACCTTTATGTTTTCTACGACAGGAGCCACATTGCTTCCAAGGACACGCATCACTCAGACTTAATCGCTTAAGCGATAGATGTCATGCATCTTGGAGGCCAAGTCATTAAGTCGATGATTTGATGAAACAAGATCTTCGTGATTGTTAACTAAGAATCTTTTCGACCACTAGACCCACTAAGGACACGCATCGCTCAGAATTAATCACTTAAGCGATAGATGTTGTGCATCTTGGGGATTAAGCCATTAAGTGATCTGACAGATCAAGACAGAAATGCAAAGCATATAATTAATTTAATTAAAACCTTAGCGGACTTTGGACTTTGGGAATAATGTGAGACCCCGATGTTAGGATTAACAACTTTAATACACATGACCGCTTTTAAAATGAACCCATTCGAGACATAACTTAAGTGAAAAAGGTAACGTGAAATTAGAAGACATTTCAACACTTAGGGTTTTTATGACCAAAATTACACTAGGAGACATGAAACAAGGGTTTTTTCAACATTTTCAACTAGGTCAAGGGTTAGAACAGCATTTGTAGTGATATGAGAACAATTTTTAACCATGATTTTAAACCTTTGGATAACATGAATGACATGGGACCTCAAAAGTTTATAAGACACACCCTAAATAGGAAATAGCACCAACAGTGGCTCTCTCTGAGGATGTTTAAACAAAAGATTATAACAAGAATCATAGATCTCTGGGGAGGTAGACCACAAACCAGACTAACCTACTACTAGAAACAAACACACAACAAAAAGAAAACACACCTGCACATATAATACATACTACTGTGCATGGAAAAGAAGAACTAATTGAAGAATTTTTTCAGGAATTATCCATGCACTGGCAATTCTTGTTCTTCATCATCCAAATTCTTGATGAAATATGAATCTTTTCCAAAAACTCAAGATATAACAAGAGGCCCTATCCATAGTGACTCAAACTTTTTGTGCTTACCTTTGTCTTCAGACCTAGTATTCCATTGCAATACAAAATCACCATGTTGAAACTTTCTCTCATCTTCCCTTCTGTCAAAAAGATAATTCAATTTTTGTTGTAATTTGATATTTTCTCTCTGGCTTTCTCTCCTTATTTCATCCAATTCTACCAACTGAACCATTCTTTCTTCCATAGGTTCAAATATTTCCATTTCTTCATCTTGGATAAATTTATAGATTGGGAGAAAATTATTGACAGACATTCTTGATTGAATACCATAAACCAATTCAAAAGGAGATTTTCCAGTGGCCTTCTTGATAGTGATCCTATCAGCCCAAAGGGCAAGTTTCAATTTTACATGCCAAACTCTTTTATTTCCTTCTAATGTCTTTTTTAAAATTTGTAAGATACTCTTGTTACTGGATTCTACCTGACCATTGGCTTGAGGGTGGTATGGGTATGAATAGGACATAACATTCCCATATCAGAGAAAAAATCAGTAAATTCTTCAGACCTGAAGCACATGGTATTATCCATTACCAACTTGAGGGGAACACCAAATCTTGTAATCACATTATCCATCAAAAAGTCAATAACCACAATGCTTGTTTCTCTGTTAGTTGGGATTGCCTCTACCCATTTTAAAAAATAATCAGTTACTAGAAAAATCCAACTATGCCCCCCACTTAATTTCTCAACAAACTCTCCTATGAAGTCCATTCCCCACATAGCAAAGGGAGCCTCTGCTACTACATGGTTTAACAATAATTCTCCTGAATGCTTCATCTTTCTTGAGAATCTTTGGCATGGCTCACATTTCCTGACAAAAGTGTAAGAATCTTGAAACAAACAAGGCCAATAGTGTCCAGCTCTCAGAATGTTATGAGCTATTGATCTAGCAGAATAGTGCCCTCCACACATTCCAGCATGCATTTCCTTCAATACCTTCTCTGATTGACATTTGTCAGGACATAATAACAGGATCCCATCTCTATTTTCCAAAACAAATCACCATGCAACAAAACATATTTCTAAGATTGTAATCTCAAACTCCTCCTTTGGTTGTCATTCAAGTTATTTGGACATCTAGCATTTTTCAGAAAATATACAATATTGGCATACCAGGGTTGCATTTCAATACTTGTCAAGCAATTCTCATTTGCATCAACACTGTTAACTTGGACCAAATCCAAATTTTCTTATGTCATCAACTTAGTCAATCCTAATCCCCTTACCAACTTAGTGATATGGATGTCTAAATAAAACTCTTGAATTTTGTTTATCCATTTGCATCTTTTTCCTGTTACTTCATTCTGAACAAAAATGTCCTTGATAGAAGCATGAGGAACATAAGAATTTACTTTAGCACAAACCAAATATGGCCTGAAATCCTTGACTAATTTTACCAGAGCATAAGCTTGTTTCTCCATCAATTGATAGTTTAACTCAAGGGACTACAATGACTTGCTGAAAAATGCAATGGGATGCTCAAATCCCTCACCGTCCTTTTGCAATAGGACCGCTGCAATTATATGGAATGAAGCAAAATTAAACAAAGAAAAGGGCTTGGTGTAATTAGGGGATACCAAAACTGGTGCTTCCTGAATAGATTTTTTTATTTTTTCAAAAGTTGATTGTGTCTCTTGGTCCCATTCAAACTTCACATTTTTATTCAGCAATTTGACAATAGGTTTAACCAGTTCTGCAAAATTGGCAATAAATCTCCCAACAAAATTAATTTTCCCTATAAATTATTGTATACCTTTTAAGTTATTGGGAGCAAGCTCCTTTTGGATGGCTTCAATCCTTTCAGGATCTATCCTTACCCCTTCTTTTGATACTATGTGTCCTAGGAGCTTTCCCTCAGTAACAGCAAAGTGACACTTTTTTGGGTTTAAAGACACCCCATATTCCAATGCTTTTATCATCACTTTTCCCAAGTGACTACAATTATCCTCCACTCTTTTTGAGAAAGCTATCAAATCATCTTGGTACACTACCATCAGAACATCTATAAGGTCTTTGAAAGCTACATCCATAGCCCTTTAAAAAGTTGCACCAGCATTTTTCAACCCAAATGGCATACGAGCATACACATAAGTGCCCCAAGGGGTAGTAAATGTTGTTTTGAATTTCTCATATTCCTTAACCAGCACTTGATTATATCTTGAGAATCCATCCACCATAGACAAAAAATCACACCCAGTGACTTTATGCAACATAGCCTCCATGTTCGGTAGTCCATAGTTATCCTTCAATGAGGCTACATTCAGATTTCTGAATCAACACACAATCTTATGTCCCCATTTTTCTTTATTATAGGGACTAAGTTAGAAACCCATGATGACTGACTTATTGGCTTAATTATACCTGCATCTCTTAGTTTTATCAACTCTACCTGCATTTTGGTAGCCAACAGGGGATTAATGGGCCTTTATTTTTGTCTAAATGGTTTTATACTTTCTTTCAAAGGTATATCATGCTAAAACAAGTCTTTCCTATAGGCTTTCAAATCCTCATAGGACCATGCAAATACATGTTTATATTTCTTCAGCAATTTTATCAAATTCTGTCTCACATTGTTGTCCAATTTTTCACCAATGTAGACTAATTGGGGAGATGTTTCAGATCCCAAATTAACTTCCTCTAAATCTCCCACCTTGGTATTGGACTTCTAAGTCATATAATTGTCATTTATGCTAAACATGCCTTCCAACTCAACCAACCCCTTGGGAATGTGATTAGTATCCAATTGGATGACCTCCTGATCAAATCTATACTCCTTATTATCCATAATTGATACTAGAGATTCACAATCAATCTTCTGACCATCATATTGGTCTACACACTAGATAAACCTGAGGATATCATCATCATCCTCAAATACTTGCCAATTATGAATATTATCATGAACTGCAGGCCTACTTTTTATTTCAACCATAGACATACCAGTAAGAGTGGCATCATTATTTTTTAGGGAAAAATTTGCCAAGAAATCTGTCATTATGTTGTTGGATCTCTCTATCCATAGGATATTGAAAGCATCAAAGAATTATATTCTATCCCAGATAGCATACTTATACAATTTTAATCTGTCATCTTTAGCAGCATAATGCTCCCTAATCTGAGATATAAGTAACTGGGAATCTCCATGAACTTTTAAACACTTAATACCATGCTTGATAGAAATATCCATTCCAAAGATCAAGGCTTCATACTCGGCAGTATTATTTGTGCATTGAAAAGTTAGCAGGAAAGAGTACTTGAAAGTGATACCTAATGGGGAAATAAACAAAAATCCTACTCCAGATCCTTCCTTTGAGCATCCTCCATCAAATTACATTTTCCATAGTCCATTTTGTTGCGATGGTAATTCATCCACAATTGGGTCAGTGTTCTTTAACTATGCCTTGACTTGTTCAACAATAAAATTCTCCGTATCAACATTCACACAACAATTCAATTGGTCAAGTGCAACCACCTCCACCATGATAGATGACCGAGGTTCTCCGTACAACTTGACCTCATTTCCATTCACAAGGATAGTTACATAGGAAAAATCTAACTGCATTTTTCCACCTACTGTTGTTGCCCACTGCCTTGACAGAAGCATACCATAATATGGTTTAGTGTCCACTACCACTATATCCATTCTATAAGTTTCTTCAAGGAAAGAAAAAAATTTCACCTCAATGTCTTTCAGTGTTCCTATCACAGGAACTTCCCTGTTGTCCATACCATAACAACTTCTAGCAGATGTAGTGACCTGGAGACCCAATTCCTTCATCACATGATAAGACATCACATTTGCTGCAGCCCCAGAATCAATCATGCAGTTTTTTTACCAAGAAACTATTAACCATTAGGGTGACATAGAAAGGGTCAACAGATAATGGTTCTTGAGTAATTATATTTCCAATACAAATATTAGAAAATTCCTTGATTTTTTCCTTTCCTTTCACTAGTGGACTGTCTTTTCTAGTATCGTTTAGCGTTAAAGGTATTTCCTCTTGGTTGGGAACAAATACATCATCTATCCCTTTTAAAAGTGCCAGAGTAGCTTCTTTGTGCTCTTTTATTTTCAGAATTTCCATGAGTGGGACTGAGACTTTCATTTGGGTCAGAGTATGTTTCATGTCAAAAAGGGGCAATTCAGAAGGCATATCATTCATCCTTTTTACTTTCTTGGACTTATCATTGGGTACTAGTTCCTCTTTTGATATTTCCCCTCCAGCATGATTAGAAGAAGGTCCTACTTGTTTCCCACACTTATCATTATTATCTTTCTTAGTATGAAAATCCTCAATAACTTGAGGTGGATCTTTTCTAACATAGACAGGGGCAAACTTTCCTTGAGTGGGTTGTATTGTTCTATTTCTCAAGTTGTATGCATTTCTTGCTTGGTTAATTGCTGCAACAATCAAAGACCTCTTTTCTTCATCAGTAGGAGTTTTGAAATGAGAATGTGAGTTATCACTTCCCACTATATTTATAGTTGCTTATGAAATATTGTCAATCTGATCACTTTGATAGGATGGATTTTGTAATTGACTTTCAAAATAAGAATTAACTTCTGCATACAAATTATTAGAAGGTGAAGCAGTATCATAAAACCATGGATATGGTTTCTTTACTGTGAACATGTTGATAGCAGGGCCCTCTTGTTCTCTTTCTTCTGTTTGATCAAATAGAGCATGGGCCACTACACATTAATAGGAAGAGTGTGGCATATTGCAAGCATCACACCAGGGAGTATTCTCAACATAGTTGGCATTGTTCCTTTTTAGGGGATCTGGGGTTTCCTTGGCTTTTGGGTTATCTTTTCCATCAGGGACTGGTTTTGCATTGTTCCAATTAGTCTTGTAAGGGTAGTCTCTCAGGTTAGGTTGTTTCTCAAATATTTGGTTAGTATACTTATTATCATGGTAACCCCCCTCTATCATTTTTATCGATTTTGGCAGAAAGGTCTTTCACTGCACTCACTAATTTATCCAATGTATCATCTTCTTTGACATTTTTATTAGTTGACCCCTTCTCCTTCCAAATTTTATTGTCTTCCCTCTTCCCCAATTTCCCTGATGCTCTCCTATTACTCTCAATGTCAATTTCTATTTTATAAGCATCCCTTAAGGTTGTAGGGTTTTTATCTCTGAGTAGATAGGACATTTTTCCATCAACAACATTGATATAAGTGGTAAGGCATACTTCTTTATCTAACCTTAAGAATTGGAAAAGTTTATTCATGGCCTTCTGAAATCTACTGTTAAAATCAGCCATAATTTCATTTGGGAACTTTTTAATGTTATTAAATTCATTTAACATGTATCCAGAATTTACATGTTCTCTATACTTTTCCCTAAAAGACTTTACAAATTCATCCCAGGAAGCAATACTATGATTTGGTAAATTTTTGAACGAATCCCTAGCATCTTCTGTTAATGACTAAACAAAAAGATTCATAATAACATCCTCATTTTCAATCTCAAAGTCAGTTATCTTGTCACTACAAGATTTTAGATGCTCTTCACAAGTAACAACATTATTTCCAGTGAACTTAGGGACTTTATCTCTTACCTCATTGGGGATCACATTAGGGTGACCAGGAATGCCTTAAAAAAAAAATAGCTTTGTATCTATTCATATGGATAGGCCTTCTATGGAAATTTTCAAGTTCATTATTACGACTTGGTCCAGTAGCTCCTTCTTGATGTTGAACGGGTGGGGGAAAACTTTGCTTAAGGTTGGTAGCTTAAACACTTGGGCCAAGACCACCAAGCTAAGCACTTGCATTTGAGGCAGATTTCTTAGCATTTAAATTTAAACCAGAAGATTGCACCTTAGGATCATCCCCTTGACTGATTGGGATTGGGCCAGCAAATTGCTTTTGTGGTTGTGTTCCATGTTTAACTAGCATAGAGCTGCTTGCAGAAGTGTTAGTAGTAGCATGAAGAAAAGCTATCTTCATCCTCATATTTGTTGCAACAAATTTTAATTCTAACTTCTCCAGTTGCTTGGACAAGTCCTCTTTGTCTTTCCTAGCTTGTTCCAGCTCAAGATCAACTTGGGATGCTCCTATAGGGATGGTTAAGTTTTTCTTAGGCTCCTGTATGGTCACACCAACAGCCTTTTGCTTACCTTTGTTGGGAACTGTTAGCTCTTTTTCTTGCAAAACTTACCTAATGATGACAGTATACCCGGTATACTCAGTTGTAACCTCTTTTAGGCAAGAGAAAGACTAATTTCTAAGGATTGGATAATATCCTTCTTTGTTTTTGAGCTCCATAGACTCAGGCAGGTTTTACCTTTTAAAGATTAATGATATCTTAGTCTATGTATTTGGTGGATTGTTTCATTCAGTGGTTATGAACCTAAAACCTTACTGTAACAACTTATAGAACACTTTAGAGATTGCAATGACTAATTTAAAATAGAGTACTATAAGCCAGGCTATGGTTTTGAGAACATAAACCATTGAGACAAGGATTTTCATCCTTCTTCCTTTTGATTTCAAGAGGGATAACCTAATGATTCACTCTCTAAAGAATCAACAAAGTGGACACTGTCCTACTGACATAAGTCCTTAATGAGTTCAGCTCATTTGTTCTAAAAACTAGATGAAATTGATTAATTTGTGTATG
>MU223373.1:3060299-3071914 GCA_018584345.1 Thuja plicata | reverse complement strand
TGCCTTACAAACAATCTACTCAACTCAATACTTCTTCATCAAATCTTCACAACTATGTCCTGCTCTCTAAAATCATTTACAAAATTTAACTCTCTCCTTGAGAAAGACTCACAAATGATTAGACACATGACCTTGTAGTAGGTATATTCCAGATGCCTTAATAATGAACTATACTAGAGCATAAACCACAATCAAAAGAGACAAGAAAATAATGAATAGGAACTGCATTGTATTCTCATTAATCCAAATTGTCTCCAGATATCCAGACAATAAACTCAAAAATTAAACATGAAAAAGAAGTATGCTTTACAAATAAAATCTCCAAAACCAATGGTAACTTGTACTGAACCAGGAAAATACAAGAACAAGACCAGGAACCTCCACAGGACCCAGAAATAGGAACCTGAAATCAGAACCCCCTTCACAGAAAAGAGAAGAGAATAAATAGAAGAGAAAAAACCCTAATCTCTCTGAGCAATTGACACCTGTCTCTCCTCAAATCTAACCTTTTACTCATCTTTCCAAGTCTTCAAAATATCTGATATATCTTTAAAATATCTCTTTCATTCTTCCACTGAAAAGTCTATCAAATCTGATCTCATCGGAAAATATCTTTGAAATCCAATCATATCCCCCTTTGAAAATATCTTCTCAAAAATCATCCCAGAAAGCTCTAAGAAATTTGATTTCAAAATAAATAAATGTGCATTCTGTCTCATCCCTTTGTGCAAATCTGATTTTTTTATTCTGCAAAAATCTGATTTTATCCTCTATCTCTGAAAAATATGAATATCCCTTGTTTTGAAACATTCTCGGAATGCAAATCATAACTTTGAAATAAAAAATTTTACAAAATATGCAAAATAATACATTTCAAATCATTTTAATCTTTTAACTTTATGCATTTTTTGCCTTTGAAAACCTTCACTTTACTTTAATATGCCCAAATTTAACCAGAAATTGACACTTGTCACATGCTGATTCACTATCATAAACTACTCTTTGACTGTGCCTTTAACCCCAGTTACATCTACACACTAAGTCTCTAAGTCACTGGAAGTTTTCACTAACCATGGTTAAATTCGGCAACCACGCGACAACCACAGTCTCACAGTTACGAGCAAATTTTCACTTAACATTTTTAATCGGCGACCATGTGACCACACTTAGTCTCCAAGTCGCGAGCAATTTTCAACTCAACTGTCAACCCTGGGTGACCTGGCGACTAGCATTTGGCGGCTAACTCCCATCTGACAACCATGCGACCATTGGCTATCTCCTCGTCACAGCAATCATCTTCCTCTTCTGGCTACTTCGCGACTAACTGCTAGCGGTCAGTCGCCAAGTCTTGGCAGTTAACTCTGTCTTCTTCTGACTGCACGACTAACCGCTAGCGGTCAGTCACCAAGTTTCTAAATCCTAGCGATTATCTGCAAACCTTCTCCCGACTGAGCGACTGGGTCCTTCTCGCGACCATGCGACCAGATGCAAGTGTCCATTTTCGTCAAAATTTGTTTACCTTCATTTTTGGGGACAGAAACTGAGGCAGTCAGATGATTGAGCGCGCGTGGATAGCCTCTTCTTCTTCCTTCAAATTAGTATGTCTATGTTTTTGCATATAAACATTTCAAAATGCCATAGCAGGAATAATGTGGGATATTGGATCTCATGGTTTTAAAGCCATTTTCAAAATTTGTCTCAAAATTTAGTGTACAGCCCATGCCTTCATTCCTCCAACCCTTAAGAGCTTGCCAAGATCCTCTAGGCTCTCTTATTTACCTTTGAAAAATGCATTTTGGTATATAAATACCAAAAATGGCCACCACAAAAACAATGTGGAATATTGCAAATTCACTGTTTTTGACTTTTCCTGGGAACTTGCTGAAAAATCTGCTCACTAATGGCTTTGTTTTATTGCAAATGGAAACCATGAACATGTTTTAATGGCATAAATGCCCCTCCCTATGGATTTAAATCTACATATTTTACTTTAAAACCTCAAAGAAAATCCTTCCTTACCTCAAAAAAACATCGCAGTCTGCTGGAAAAACTATTTTGCAATGTAATTTTTGATTTTAAAGTTTCAAAAATCTGAACCTTACTCCACCAAATGCTACCACAAACTACTTAGCATTTGTTATTTTGGCTTTGAAAATCCATTGGAAAACTCCCCAATACATTACGCAGCAAGTCTGTGGTTTCATGTTGCATAATTTTAACTTAAAAACTTCAAAAACTTTCCCCAAATGCTAACGCAACTGGAAATGTTGTTTTGCTGTGAGTTTATACTTAATGTTTTTAAGAAATTTCCAATTTCTCTGCATAGGAAATAATGCAATGAAGTCCTCTTTTCATAATTTAAAACATTTAAAAAATAATGGACCTCCAAATTTTTCAAAGCAAAACAACATGTATCTCCTTCTCTAATGCTTGTGCAAGCTTCTGGGCATATTAGATTGCAAAGTAGTTTGGATATAATGTCTTAAAATCTGCAATTTATCTCCACTAATACTATTTTTCATTCTTTGCAAAAATTAAAACAAAACAACCAAACTACCCTTCATAATACTTTACGCAGGCATGGCTGGGAACTTGGCTTTACACCTACGGATTGCACTAGCTTGGAAGTTTCGAAAGCCTTATCAACAAATACACTCTGTGCACACCTTGCAACCATCGCAGCATGAGAAGGCATGTCATTTAAACATTCTGATCAAACAGCTCATGTGCCCTGTCTGTACTACTGCTAAGTTTATTAGCAAAGCATGTTTGTTTTATAATCATCAAAAATCACCAAAACAGACTCAATTGTTCCCCTTTGTTGGCGCTGATTATGGATACATGAATGGTATGGTCATTCATTTAGAATATAGAAAATACCAAGAATGTACTCTGACCCCGTAGTTACAAGCTATCCTCATGAGAATACAACTGGCATTTAAAATATAACTCTGACATGTAGACCTTTCAGCAAAATGTTTGAATAGAAGATATCCGGATGGATTGGAATGATCATCACTTTGCATCATTTGAAAACCCTCTTGCAATGTTGCCTCTTGTTTATACTTCCATATTTTAAAATTTCAAACATTAAGTACAATCCGCTGGCCTTTGTAACCATTTTGACACTTATGCCGTTTGATCACATTAATGATAATCAGCCTTTGGAGCTGCCTTTAAAAATTCAGACTCATCTTCAGGCACAAGATATAACAATGCAAACTTAGCCTTCCATAAAACTACATAGGTACAAATACGAAAACAACATAAATCCCTTTCAAATTGACCCTTGCAAAAATATTGAAACAAGCTCTGAAATTTCACCATTAGGTCACATAGTAGATTCATATGCAATGAGGATGTTCCCATAATCAGACACTGAAAATACCTTTCAGATAGAAAGATATCACTTATGCAAAATGGCCACTCTGAAAACTTAACACTTTTCCGCACTACAAACTGAACAAACTGCCTCCGAAACATGAATTCATAGGGTCATCAAAAAGATCTTTCAAAAACTCAACCTCTGGAGCCTGATTGTACATCACATGTAGAAAATGACCCCTTAGTTGTCTTCCTCTGAAAACAAACCATTCAACTAATACCAATCTGCAAAGATAGCACCCTAAACACTTTCTAAACCAAAGCACAACAGATATGTAGAAATTGGGTTTGGAATCAGCAAAGAAAAGTGATCTACCGGATTGGTCAAAGTTTGGGAATCTTTAGATGAGTTCATTCCTAGGTCTAAAATGCAGATCCACATTCAATTATGTCTAACCTTGAACCGGGTGCAAATAGGGAAAGCACAAAATATGCCACTTAATTCTGAATTCTGCAATTTCAGAGAAACTTCATTAAACTGGAAACGAAAAGGCTCTAGAAAAGTGGACAAATGGATTGGCAGGAATCTGTAAATCTTCAAGTCAAATACACTCTTATGTTTTCAATACGAGGGACAAGTCAATTATCCAAAATGTTCACCCGGGTATAGACTTTCAAGACCTCAAAGTGGACAACTTAGCAATTCTGAATTTGAAAACACAGGAAATCAGAATTATTTGCTAACGGAATGGTTCTAGAAAACTTGTCATCTGATTTCATAAAGATCTACAAACTGGCAAATATGGAGTGTGTGACCACTGGAATATAGTAAAAAAGGAATTTTCTCAATTGAATCAACTGGTCAAAATTTATAATGTGTCAAACTGGGCTATTCAGAATTCTGATCAATTGCACAATGCATGATAATAGTAAAGTATCAACTTTGAGGGATTTGAAATCTAGTCAAAACATATCAAAATGACTTGGGATTCAAAACATAGGTTCTCTGATACACATACTCAACATCCCCAAAGTGGAAGCTCATGACACATAACAGGGTATAAGATATTCAAAAGAAAACTAGGCTCCAGACAGCAATTTGACACTAGCAAAAATGCAGAATTAGGGGACCACCTCAAAATGACTAGTACATAAACATGTCAGATTCAGAATTCGGGAGCTGGGACCCACTGCATATGTCAAATGAAAGGCATTGAAGCCTCTTCTCAATCTTTACCTCATGAAAATCATCCGGGCATCTTTTTCAAACATTCTATCTGAGCCTTCTCACACAAAATTTCAAGGGTATTCACTTTGCTTATCTAAAAATTTTAACATGGTCACTCCAAATTTGTTCCAAATTTAGGAGTACCAACAGGAACCTCCTTCATATTTGTCTTAAGCTTTGCATCATGCTCAATCTGATATGGGAATAGTTGCCTGATTATAGGCCCTTTCTTCTCAAATTCATCCTTGTTAGGATTTTAGATCTTATTTAGGGCTTTGTTCCTTAAATCATCAAGGTTACCAAACAATTCTGGATTCAAACCTTTAACTTCTTGACTCAGGTTTTTAGCCTTAAGTTCATTCCTTCTAGTCTCAGCTAAGAGTTCTTCTCTTTCCAATAGTAAGTCATATATTTTTTGCCCTCGTTTCTTCTCTGCTTCAGCTATTTCCTTTTCTTGTTCTTTCTTTCTCTTCTTTAAAACCATAATCTCATCTTGCAACTTATCAGATTCATATGAAGTTGTTTAAGCAGCATAGGTCTCTTCTGGTGGAGAAATATTTTCTTCTACAGGAAAGAAACCTATATCATTATTTTCTCCATCCCTGAAGGAATCAAAATTAGCATTATCTCTATAAGTATCAACTGGTCTCATGGGTCCTATATCTTCAGATGAAGATGACTTTGTTTCTAGAATAGGATTTTCCACCCTTCCTTTAGAGGCATGTTGGGAGTCATGCTTTGATGTCCCTCTCTTGGACCACTATTTCCTTTGAGGTGTATGAAGTTCCTCCCCAAAATCCTTTTGAAGATTTATTTTGAAGTATGATCTGGTATTTCTTTGTCGACTCATCTTGCAGAATAGACAAATATTTCAATATTTTTAATGTGCAACACTGGAGTACACAAAGGTTAGAGTCGCCACCTCTTTTCAGAGGAAAAATATATAAAGACTGAGTATATTTTTCTGACTTAGGTTTTCCCTTTTAGCAATAAGTCAAGCTGAAACTTAGAGAATAAGATTTCTCGCTAACTCCTCACCTGGAAATCTTAAGAAAATGCTCTTTCACTGTTCGTATTACTGCAAATCAACTCTGCATCTTTCCTTGAAAAAGATACACTATATTAAACCAAAGGTTTTGAAATCACCAGTCATTCTATATAAGACAAGATTTGTATCATTTTTAGGATCAAAACTTTCAAATAGTGTGCAAGAATAGACAGACAGAATAGAATTGCCTTTAAGACTATGAGGAAAAAAAGACTAATTCTCAATATTGCAAGGACAAACTCTTTCATGAACATGACTCTCAGGACATCACAATACTCCCCAGCAGAGTCACCAATTTGTTATCTCTTTTTCTTGTAGAATCATTATATAGCAGTAAATGCTTGCTTGACTCTTTAATTCCCAATCCAGATTCTCACAGGGAAAAGGCTAATTAACAAGGATGAAACATCCTTCTACACTTTAGGCTCCACAAATGGGTGTACCTTCAACATGCTACTATTTTTTAGTAAATCTGATAGTGGATTAAGGATTCATGATCCTTCTTATTTTTAAGCCAGTTGGCTTAGGAAGATAACCTATTGATTCTCTCTTTAAGGAAGCACTAAGATGAACTATATTCATACAATTATCTATCCATGTACTTGAAATAATAGAAATATAAAGATTGATTAATATTTGATTGATGATAACAACAATTCATCAGAAATTGACCAATGCCCAATCCTGAGCCATAGAGTTAGAATGAAATATACATAAACCAGAGATCATCAATGGAAATACAAATAAAACCTCAAATAGAATGTCTTACAAGCTATCTTCTCACTCTCACACCCATGTATCAAATTCTTGCATAAACCCTACCTCTCTGGAACTATTTGCAAGATTTAGACCTTCCTTGAAAACAACTTACAAACAGTAACATACCTACCTTATAACCAGTATATTCAAGATGCCTTATAAATAAAACATACAAGAGCTATAATGTAAATGCAAAAGACATCATTGGTATCAAAATGGAGATTTCCACTATATTTTATTCATAAAAACTTGATTTCAGTACATTCAAACTTGTTCCAAACTAAAGCTTAGACACCATTCAGAAATCTGCCTCTTAGTCTTATTTTTACCATCCTTTACAATATAATACAACTTTCTACTTATAGATAGCCTTCGTCATCTTGGAATCCTTTTAGAAAATAAGGATGCAACAAGCTTCAGATGACTAAGCTATAGGAAAAAATTTACACCTCACAGACAGGAAAAAATATCAGGTGGAGAGAATAACCATTCCTTGTTACAAGTTACATAGTCTTTTGTCTCATGACCGCCTGAATGCTTGCAACTGCCTTGAATTTTTTAGGTCCTCATCATCTAGGATTTGTTATCTTCATTGATGCAGAATCCTTTACTTTCCTTTGTTCAAACTGCTAGGCATCACTGGTGCTCGCTATCACTCCTACATTACTACTTTCTGTTATTGGAGTGACTATACCATACTTGCTTACCTAGGTGGTAAACACCTCATCATTCAGACAACTAAAACTGAGAACCTCATCCTTTTGCTTGTTGAACTCCTCCTAATCAGTACTATCCTTCTCAATATATGATTCCCAAGATTCAAAAATGCCCTGGCCTTGTTGAGAATGTCAATGGTTAATACAAACCAACCTATGTTTTCCAATGTGATAATGTTGTTTGTCCTATTGGTTAGTGCTTCATTCAACTGCCTTAGCCACAGGGCTTCATTTTTTATGTCTCCATCCTTTTTGAACAATGTTAGGAAACATATCATACCTATCTCTAGAAAATTCTCCTCTCAAGGTCTCTATCTTTTTGATGACCATATTTTTCTTGATGTCCAGCTCAGTCATCAAATTAAGGCATTTGTAAGTCCTTTTCAAGATGATATCAATATTATTCTGCTCCTTTGAGGTGGAATAAAATGACTTTACATCGGCTTTCTTCCATGTCCAGTTGTCAATTATTAAGCCGCAATGCTCTTTACCTTCATCATGCTTGCTTATTATGCTGACAATCTTCTTTCTCATTAAATAAAGATTAGCAACATTGACTTCACCAGCACACCTCTTGAGGTTAAAGTATATCTTATCAGAATGCCTCTGCTTCACCAATTCTTCAGCTTCTTTACATGTAGGGGATTCCTCAAGATCCTTTTTTTCATCTTCTTCCAACCTTGATCTTTCAATGACCAACCTGTTCTTCTCAGCCTCTAACTCTGGTTTCTTAGCACCAATGGTCGCTTGGGTAGTAGGGCTTACTGGTGTAGGGGATGTGGGGTAAGTCACAAATGGGCTAGATGATGAGGGTCAGTGAGGTTCCTGAGAAATCATCACCTGGGGCATTATTTGAATTGTCTTCCTCCCCTCCAAAACTGTTATTCTATTATCCTTTTACAAGGATTTAACCCTTTCATCATTGTATGCTTTCAATACAAATTCATATTTCTAATTTAGACTATTATAACCCTCTTTCTTCTTTTTAGCCACCCTCAGGCTTAGATTAGCTATTTGCAAGACAAGGTTTTCTTCCTCAGTACCTAAGGTATCAGAAACTCTTTTGACAATGAGGCTTCCTACATCCTCAATTTTATCATCTTCTTTCACTCTTCTTATGTCCTTCTTCTTCAAGGCCCAGATTGCTAGGGCTACATGATTTTCACTTAAATGGGCCTTAATTAATGTTCCAACAGTGCTCAATGGTTTTTCCTCCTTTCTAATAGCATCAAAAAATATAGCATTATCCAAGTCCCACTGAGGTAGGATAAGGACTCCCTGCTTCTTTACCAACTCACTGCCCTCTTCAGGAGTGATCTTGTAAAATTTGGTCATTAACTCTTGTTTGACCTCTTTTTCAATATCATCTTTGGATGATTTGGTTGGGCATCCTACAATTTCTAGCATTTGTCCTTGTACTCATCAATGTGAGTTCAAATTGAACAAAGGCCCTAGCCTTGACAAAACTATCATCTGACAAGAACTCCTCACTGGCCTGCTTAGTTACAGGATCTAGTTCTTTACCTATGAATTCTTCCAATGTGAGATTAGAAATTGTATGCCTAGGTACCTCTGGAATTCCTTCTTTTAATTCTTGTGCAGTGACAAAACTTGGCCAGTGTTCCCCATTTGAACCAACTTCTCAGAAACATCTTGGTCATCCATTTGTAAATGGGACTAGGAGGGAGAGTACAACTCACTCTCTTTCTCTTTTCCCTCCACCTTTTGTTTCTTGGGAGAGGGCATCTCTTGGTCACTAGTACTTGCTGGCCTCTGTCCTTTATTTTTAAAAGATTTATCAACTCTGGGCATGATAGTAGTTTACCCTTTCCTCTTGTATACCACATAATTCCCTGGTGGAACTACTCTTCCTTGTGAAAGTTTTCTCAAGATGGCATGAGCCTTTTCTGGCTCAACTTCCATTATCCTCTGATTCTTTCCACTGAGGGTCTACATGATTCCCTTGAATAAAGTCATTAGGGACTCAATCTTCTTGGCCCAAGGGAAAAATTCCTTCAAAGGATCATAAGATTTATCAAAATTGTGTACAAAGTCCAAAGACTTCTTGTACACCAGTCATTTTTATTTCCTAACCTCCTGGTCACCTAGATCAAAAACATTTATAATGATATCCTCAGGTTAATTAAACTGGTGCTCTAATGTTAAGCACTTGGTTATTTTTCTGAACATGCCCATTATAAAATCCTCATTATCTGCACACTTAGATATATATGTTGCTAAGTGGTAAGGTTCAAAATATTTATCAAACTGTGCCCACCCACCCTTTACTATGTGAAATGATGGGCTCTTGTAAGAGTAGGGAAAATGCTTCCCTTCATTTTTCCTTTTAGGGCTTACTCCTGTAATCCACCCAATTGTCTCAAAACCTCTACAATTCCAATCTTTAAAGGCACTTTGTAGGGCAGAATATTGGGGGTTCCCCTGAATCCATAAAACCTTATCACTGTAGAAATAGAGTATAAAACCAAATCTCCCCAATTTTGAGCAATTTTTTACTCTGGGGTAAACTCCATGGGTCTTAGCAACCTCATCATGTTTGTATGGATCCTGGCATTATGATTGCACAACAATGACCTAAGCCTAGTGGCAAAAACCCTATCAAATTATACATAAATGGCTTCTTTTCTATCCCATGATAAATTAGCACTCCACATCTAAACAGACAAATCCTCATCACCTTGGAACTTAGTTAGGTCCATCTCTTCCTCAAAGAATTTAGCATTATTAAACAAAAACATGTGCATCATAAGGGAATACCATCCCATTGGCTTAAGTATGTTGTTGTCTTGGATACCTACCAAACCTTCATACATTTTTTGGGTAATGTAAGAGGCATAGTCAAAAACTACTGATAGGTGGGGATGTAGAATCAAAACCACCATGAGCATTATATTAACAGGCATTGTTACTTCTTTATCCTCACCTAGAACCTGGCACAGGGAACTATACATTTTCTTGGCTTTTCCATTGAAATAATCCAATTTAAATGGTTCTGGTGTGTTAGGCCCTACTACAATCAAGTCCCCTATCTTTTTAAAGTATCCTTTCAAGGCCTGATTTCTGTAATACTCTCTCTAGGTTGTGTATACTTCCTTAAATTATTCAAATTCAATATCATCCATTTGTATTGAAGTATCACTCAACTTGAAAATTCTTCTAATTTCATCAGCACACTTTATTGGCTGTAGAGAAGGAGACTAATCATCAAAAGGAAACTATCATGTTTTCCTTTGATGAGTTACCCCTATTTGTGGAACAAGAGGAGAATATTGGTATTCGCAACATATCCATCCACACTTTGCAGCAGAAGGACATCAATGATAGGGCTACACTTGACAAAGTATCCACTCAAGATATGGAGGGTGATGAGATCTTAGCAGAGGAGTGTTTTGATAGTATTATCAAAGATTTCTGTGAAAATCTTATTGTTGAAATTTTAGAGTGTGAGCCTATTGAAGAGAGCCCTGTTTTGGAAATCAATCCTAAAGATCTTGTGCCTAAGCTGAATTTTGAGCCACGTGCTGAGAATCTTTCACCGGTTGATAGCTTGGATAATATATTGGATGTTCTAACAGAGGATGATAGTCCTCTAATTGAGAAGGAGGAATTGGTATGGCAACCAATTATGCAAGGAAGTCAGTATGAACAGCAACAAGGAACCAGCAGAGTAAGCCCTAAGTTTCTCATCTCTAGAGGCTACCCCATCAGGCATTTGGCAAGAATGGAGGCCAATAATGAAGGAGTAGTTTTCCAAGCAGCTAAACATGATTCTCCATTAAAAGATGAAGCTGAGGATGCATTTGCAGCTGAGTCAGGGCACTTTCAACTCATTCCTCCAGTCCTAGGTAATAGTGCATTTGATCAATTAGATGAGGTAAGTGCATTTGCCTATATCTTTCAAGACATGGGGTATCAACTTTTGGGTCGTCTGCCTATATTTCATGTATTCTTTGCTGCTGTTGAGTATGTTTTCCTATGCAAACTGAGGAGAAAAGGAAGATATTTCTCAGAACATGTGAATGGGTTTGTTTGACCAAGCTTCTATGCTAGTTAGACTAGGGTAGGTAGTTTTGTTTTCCCTAAGTGTTGTTTATGCATAGTTTTCCTAGTGTTTTCCTACTTTCAAATAAAGGTTTCCAAGTTTTCATGATGAGCTGTAGAAGACAAAAGCAGTCACTCAAGCAGGGAGAGAAATTTGAAGATTTGATAAGACTCTATGCCCAATGGACTGGATAAGGCAGCTGGTCTGGTATGCTTAGCAAGCAAGCATCACGCAGATGTCGCCAAAGTTGTTATCATTTTTTTTACCAGGTCAGCCAGGTGGATTTCTTATATTTTGAATGCATTAGGTTGTCCTGGTTCCTTGTGTTGGAAATATGGATGGAGTAACTAAGAGGGGAGGGGTGAATCAGTTACCACAAAAATAAATCCACAAGTCCCTTAGATGTCTTCAATATATATTATTGTTACTCGGTAAATTAACCTTTCATTGTTCATTAAACATTCACAGTTATTGATA
>MU223373.1:3047108-3060199 GCA_018584345.1 Thuja plicata | reverse complement strand
CTTAGTTTAGGTTTCATTTCAGCTATTTACGTTTCATGCAATCCTTCTATCCCTTTTCCCCATCAGTTTTAAGTCCTTCAAAAGAGTAAACAGGTGATCACCAGATAGGAAGCCGGCCTAGAATCTGAAGATTCATTCCAGCCATAGGTTACCCACAACCTTGGAATGTTTCCATGTTTCTCCAAAAGGTTAAGTTCCTGCGAACTTAACAAGGCGCAATTTTGGTAGACAACACTTACTAGGAACCTAAATTTTGCTTAATTAGAGAAGACTTACCCATTCTACAATTTTGTCATGAGGAGCTGAATATCTCTTTAATTCTATTCTTTTCTCGAATGAGTTTGGTAAATTATTGTGGCTTCAAGTCGAATTAACCAGTTTTACGGCTTCAATCAAATCATTTATTTGTATTGAATTCGAATGGAGTGGCCACACATTCTGTAATCAATTTTCCTACTTCAAAATTGTGGCTTAACAACTCACTAAAACTTATTTAAATAAATTTGAACTTAGGCCATAGATCTTAAAAAGCATCTCTTTCATCTGACGATTCTCTTCTTTTCCCAGAAACAACTGTTCACCTAGGACACATGTTGGCACCACTTAATCGCTTGTCCATTAGATTTCATTCACTTTACCTCTAAGTGATTAAGCGAACCCTTTAATCTTTTTATACTTGCACCCTCATTAACATGACTTCTGCGCTTTACTGGACCCACCTTTTATGCCACACGTTGCTTAGACATAATTGCTTACCCATTAGATCTTTATCGGTTTTCCTTCTAAGTGATTAAGTTGGTCATTGATCCTTTCTAACATGCCATGTCTTTAACATGATAACTGCACTATACAGGATCCTTACGACCTTAGATGGACCCACCTAGGAAACGTGGCATCACAGCTTAATCTCTTAAGTGATAGATGTCAATCAAATTTTCCTTAATTCATCAAGTGAGCCGTCAAATATTTTCAAACTTCTCCAAACTTTATCCTCCGGCCAGATTCACCTTTAGTGGACTACACGTCATCATCCTAACATGTGTCAGCACCGCTTAATCTCTTAAGCGTTAGATCTTGATTAATTTGAAGTTAAGCCATTAAGCCGACCATCGGATGAAAAATAAGTTAACTATACTTTAATCATCGCTAGCTCTAAATATCTGGGTCCACTAACTGCCAGATGTCAACACCACTTAATGGCTTAATTGATAGATGTTGAGAATCTTGGAGATAAGCAATTAATCCCGCCATTAGATCTTTTCAAACTTTAGTCACCTTTATGTTGTTTGTGACAGGTCCCACATTGCTTCCAAGGACATGCGTCACTCAGACTTAATCACTTAAGTAATAGATGTCATGCATCTTGGAGGGCAAGTCATTAAGTCGACCGTTTGATAAAACAAGACCTATCAGATTGTTAACTGAGAATATTTTTGACCACCAGACCCACTAAGGACACGCGTCACTCAAACTTAATCTCTTAAGCGATAAATGTCATGCATCTTGGGGATTAATCCATTAAGTGATCTGTCGAACCAACACAGAAATGCCTAGCATATAATGAATTTAATTAAAACCTCAACGGACTTTGGACTTTGGGAATAATGTGAGACCCCGGTGTTAGGATTGACAACTTTAATACACATGACCGCTTTTAAAATGAACCCATTCGAGACATGACTTAAGTGAAAAAGGTAATGTGAAATTAGAAGACATTTCAATGCTTAGGGTTTTTATGACCAAAATTACACTAGGAAACATGAAACAAGGGAATTTTCAACATTTTTGACTAGGTCAAGGGTTAGAATAGAATTTGCAGTGACATGAGAACTATTTTTAGCCATGATTTTAAACCTTTGGATAACATGAACGACAGGGGACCTCAAAATTTTATAAGACACACCCTAAACAGGAAATATCACCAACAAACTCATGAGCATGGTTGTGGGAGTGATTTACAAATTCATAGAACTCTACTAGATCCTTGAGTAAGGTTAACTCCTTGAGTGGATTCCAAGTTGTTTGTAGAATCCTTAAGTTGAGTTAGTCTCCTTAGGGTGATAGTGGAGGGCTTTGCATCAATTGGTATCAAAGCCCAGCAAAAGGTCTAGGTTTGGAGTGAAGAAGATCTGAGATTTTGAAAACCAGTAGTCCTTTTTTGATGCTTGGAGTTGAATCATCCTCCGGGAGTGTTCCAAAGTGGTGAATCTATGTTGGATAAATCTTAGATTGAAGGAGAGTTCATAGGTTGTTGATTGCAAGGAGATTTGATAATAGGTACAATGGTCATCATGGAAGAAAGTTAGGATGCAAGGTGCATTCATGGGTCATCCATATTCAAGACATAATACAGATGCAGAGGTAAGGTATGCAAGATTGTTTTTTCTAGTGGTTCTATTACCAATATTTTTTCAGATGAAATGATTTGCAAGTTGAATATAAAGAGGATAGCACATAGTACACCTTATAGAGTGTATGGAATGAATAATGATCAGTGGATTGATGTCAAAGAACAAGCATATATTTCTTTTAGTATTGGTTCTTATGTTGATACTATTCTATGTGATGTTATGCCCTTGAGTGATTGTCATGTAATCTTGGGTAGAGTATGGAAATTTGATATTAAGGCTTTGTATGATGGAAGAGAAAATACTTATGTTATTAATAAGAATGGAAAAAAATTTGTGATGAGTTCACTGCAAGATGATAAGGCAGCATGGAGAATGTCAAGGACATGGTTGATGGGAAGAAGAGAGTGCCTAAGGTGTAAGGAACATGAAGACAAGGAGAAAGGATAGACTTGTTGGAGGAAGAGTGATGGTGCTTTGGAGCAAGCAGCCATCAATAATGAAGATAAGGTATGTGGTCCATCTGAAGGAAAAGAGGGAAGGGTGCAGAAGATAGGTTGCATGGATGAGAGTGAATCTCATGGTAAAGAGGTTCAAGGATGTAGGAAAGAGGTAAAGAATGAGGTTACTAATGAAGACAAAGAGGAAGCAAAGCTTGATGAAGGAGGAATGATACTAGTCAGTACCATTTTGTGTCCATTGAAGATTGGTAAAAAAAATTCACAAGGACAACCAAGGAGGAGAATGACAAGCTAGTCACAAAGGGAATGGTGAAAGGCCAAGAAAGAAGGAAAAATGATGATGAGAAGTTGCTGACAGTGGTAGAGGTGTCCAAGCATGGAAAATATGTCGATGAAGACAGCATGAGAATGAAGGGTCATGAGAAAACTAATCCAATCATGTGCATGGGATTAGCATATATTAATGTCAAGATATTACATTATTTTTGGATACTAAGTCTGATTTTGTTGCAGGTGTATCCTACTGTGGTACAGATTTCTAGCATGGTGGAGTTGACAAGGTTATGCCAAAGCCACATAATGGCAGGGCTATGTTATGTCTTTTTCTTTCTAATGATTTGGTCAGTAGACCCAAAGCACAATAAGAAGAAAAGAAGGTGTAGAAGGAAGGTACAGGGTATACACTTCCAAAAGATATATGAGCACATGGATAATCGCTGTAGACAACAAGAGGATAGCATGGATAAGAATGGAAACGAAGAAGGTCTAGTCACAAAGCATTCAAGAGGACAAGCAAGCATGGAGCATCCAGGAACTAAGTACAAGTGTGCAAGAGACATGAAAGGAAATGGAAATTTAGTTGGTCCATTTTGTTTGGCAGGACATTCAAAGAAGACTTGGAACAATTTTAAAAGTGAGGAGTATGGTGCAAGAGCACTAAGGTCAAAGGCAGGAGCCATGGAGTGCACCAAGGTCGCTGATGGATCCTTGGGTGGATTTGAAGATAATATGGCCTTCAAGGGTCATTGGATTATGTATTAGACAAATAATGGTCATATAATTATGTTTGGATCACATATTGATCATTTTGTAACTAACTCATGGATGTAAGTCTTAATGGCAATGATAAGCCTAAAAGGTACCTAGGGGTCATTAGGAAGGGTTATGGATTGATCCTAGGTAAGTGGATGATGGAAATGACCTGTAAGGGTATATAATGATGTAATAAGGCTATTAAAGCCACTAAATGATGTTAAAAGGACTTGAAGTGCAATAATTTGTAAATTGCCTATATTGGCAATATAAGCCAAATAGGGCTTGATTGGAGTTAGTTTGGGTTAGTAGGGGTAATAGGTTTCTAAAGGTTGACATTAAACCTCTTAGAAGATCTTTGAATGATGTGTTGTCGAGTTGACAACTTTTTTTGTCAACTTGACAACAAATTTCTTGCTCATGTTATAACAGTCAGTTATGTGACTGTTATTAGACACTTAGTAGGAATTTAGAGTCAGTTTTTGAATGGTTAAGAGTCTATTTGGATTGAATCCATGTGATTGGATGAATTGGTGGTCAAATGGAGGAGTTAGGGTTGAATGAAAGCATTGTAATGTATTGACAAATCAATAAACTTGAATCTCTACAAATCTATCTACTTTCCACCCGTGAGGATATAGTCTGGTCTCTGTGTTATTAAACATTTTATTCCAATGATATATTAATAGGTGATGTAATATTTTTATGATATTCTAAGTATCATTCCATTATATGCAAATATTTTATTGTTTTCAAAGTTGTAGAGCCAAGAATCTCGGTCTTATTTCTGACTATTCTCAGTGTTAGTTTGTGTGAAATCAAAATTCATTTTGAAGTTGCCAAGATGAGTTAGGATATCCCACTTTATATGATGATCTATATATTTTTGGAGAGGCCTATCCATGTATATTAAGTTTCTTTAGATTTTCATTTGCAGGGACAAGTAGGAGGATGAAGTTAGAGGTCTCTAATGGAGACAAAGTGCTGATTTGGGGTGCATGGTGGTTGGACCAGTCAAGATCTGAGAGTTCTAGCCATGTGAGGGATACTTTTTATGGAATATAATGTCATAATATGTTCATATGATGGTCTTGAATCCACTGGAAGGGTTTGGAGGTGAGTGGAAGTTCTTGGTTGAGAAAGCCCTAGGGTAGAGTACCTAAAAAGGAGGGTTTGATAAATAGGAGTATAGATGAGCATGTCTGGTCAAATAAAGTTCAAAATCTTGTGTTTTGGAGAGTCTAGTAATATTTTTTCAAGTTCTTGAGTCTTGGAGATAAGCGGGGATAGGAGTTTCTTCTTTAAGCAAGGGATAATTAATTAGGCCTAGGAGAAAGGCTAGAAGGTGATGAAAGTGTTCACCAGTCAGATGATGAAGGAGTAAGTTTGAAATATGTTTAATAACTCTGAAAATGGTATTAGAAAATGTAAATACCTTGTTAGGTTGTTTGGAGAGTTTCTGAGTTATTTGCAGATTACTGTCTAGGAAGGGCTACTAGGCTTGCTATTGGAATAGATTAGTGGAAGATGAGTTAACTAGACTTGGTGGGTTGATTAAACATGGTAGATAGACCATGATAAGATGATATATGGTGTTGGGAACAAGGTGAGAACTCTAATTAGATATTTGGCATGGTGGAGGCACTAGGTGGCCTAGGATGGTATTGGTGCTTGGGGAGATTGGAATAAGGGAAAGTGATAGTGAACTCATGAGCATGGTTGTGGGAGTGATTTACAAAGTCAGAGAACTCTAATAGATCCTTGAGTAACATTAACTCCTTTAGTGTATTCCAAGTTTTTTGTAGAACCCTCAAGTTGAGTTAGTCTAAAAATGATGACTCTACAGCGGTTGACAAAACACTATACAAGTTTGTGATTGAAAAACTCATATATCTCATTCAATGTAGACCAGATATTTCTAATGCAGTTGGCATTGTTGGAAGATTTGAAGTTGAACCAAAACAAAATCACTTAATGGAAATAAAAATAATATTCAGATATTTAAAAGGGACTATAGACTATGGTTTATGGTATCCTAACTCAAAAAATGTAGAACTTCATGTGTATATAGATGTAGATTGGGAAGGTTGTGTTGATGAAAGAAAGAGTACCTTAGGAGGAGCAGTATTTCTTGGAGATAGGTTGGTTACTTGGACAAGCAAGAAGCAAAACTGTATTTCTCAGTCAATAGCAGAAGTTGAGTATGTAGCAGTAGCATTAAATTGTTCCACAATTCTTTGGATCAAGTAGATGATTAAAGACTTTGGAATTTAGATTAATTATCCTATTGTTATTCACTGTGACAACACTAGCACTATTAATATGTCAAAGAACCCTGTGATGCACACAAAGATAAAACACATAGAAATAAAATATCATTTTCTCAGAGAAAAAGTTGAAGAGACATAAGTGAATTTGGATTATGTGAGCACCAAAGACTAGTCGGCAGACATATTTAGGATACCTTTATCAAAAGATACTTTTGAGTATCTCAGGAAGAAGCTAGGAGTAATTCCCTTTCATGTGTCTGATTAGAATTTGTAGCAAGTGCATCAATCCTTGGTGACCGATGATTGGTTGAATACTCTACTTCAGGAGTAGTACCTGTGCTTATTTATATATGGCATCCTTTTCCATTGATGTCAAAGGGGGAGAACATAGTAAGGGGGATCATATACTCTGGGGGAGTATATAGTCATGAAATTAAAAACATAGTAAAAAGAGATGCAGTAGTTAAGAGGAACTTTTGATGAGGATATTGAGAAGATTGTAAAAAGAAAGAACATACTTTTGGATTGATAGTGTTTTTCATATCATATGTTGCCATCAATGTCAAAGGGGGAGATTGTTGCATATTTTCCTTTGTGCAAATAGTTGACTATATGGTTGTCATTGATCTATATTCAATTATTAGTATGGATATGTTGGAGCCTTGTGCGGTTATTTGTATGTTGTAGACATATTTATTATGCTATGTTCATACACACAGATTTAGTAGTGTTGTTAAAGTGGAGTTATAATGATTTGTTTACTAGCTATAGTTTTAGAAGATTGTTATTAAGAGCTGACAATAATTTCAATGTTTCTTTTGTTGCACCTATCTTTGGGATATGCATGTTCGGATTCATTTTTTGTTATGAGTTAAGAATGTTTAACCAAAGGAACTTAACGTGTTTCATCTGAAGTGTGATGTTTGAGTTATTTTGGTGGAGCCGACTATGTGAAGCGATGTGTCTATTCATTTTGAGTTGTGTGGTTCTAATTATGTTGTGTGCTTAGTTTAGATGACAAGCAAGTTATTGAAGGGCTTCCTACATCCTACGTTATCATATCTTTTGAGGAAGATACTTATAGTAGTTCATTTGTGATCACCAATGGAAATGAAAAAAAAAGAGACAATTCGGGATAGTTAACAGAGAAAAATATCTAATGTATTAGAACAGTAAATCTACATCATTCATCAATTAAATATCTATGTGAAGAAGGAGAAAGATTATACAAGTCACTAGAACTTATCAAGATAGTAGGTCTACTTAAAGAGTTCAAATATCAGATATAGTGTATATCTATTGTACAGAGGGTTGCAACCTTCATCATTTAAAGCAGTTTGCTAATGGACAGTGTGTCCTCACCCCTAATAGGGTTATTTGTAAAATACTCCTAACAGGGTCCGACCCTTGACCAGGTCACTGTACTTATTGCATTGTAAAGATCAACTCCTAATAGGATTGTAAGATCTTCTAATAGGGATCATTATACTCTAGTGCAGTTCTTTGTGGGTGCTAATTCCCATTGGGATTTTCACCTATTTTGGTTTCTTCATAACCAAAATTGTGGTGTTCTATTCTATGTTATCTTGTTGAATTTATTCTTAATGTTATTCTGTACTTAATTGGATAAAAGAATTGAAACTAGTAGATAACTGATTCACCCCCCTCCCCTCTCAGTTATCTCTTGGGACTAATCCTAATAGTCTTATCCTACACTAAGTCAAGAATCAATCCCTCTTCCTAAGGATCTTCTCAAGCCACCTCAAATATTCCAAGGTGACTCATGGGACACTTGTACCAAGAGTCCTCATGAGGAAAAATTCCTTCCTTCTTCCTCTCAATAGTCTTTGTGAGACACTTGACATGTGTCTTTCCCTTCCACCTTCTTCTCCTCTATGTCAATGTAGGAGGAACATCCTCCCTGTTCTTCCTCTCACATTCCAACTATATCCCCCTTTCTCTCAACCCCTTCAACCAAGTCAATAGAAGCCCTAGGATCTTCCACCTTTCAATCTCCACCCTAGGATTATGCCACCTAGGATTGAGTCCTCCAAAAATCTATAAAAGGAGCCCCCATTCTTGATTTGTGAGCTCATAGAGAATAGAGAATAGCTAATAGAGAATAGAGAATAGGCAATAGTAACTTTCAAGCATTCAATCATTCTAGAGATCAAGCCATCAAGAATCCAAGCATTTAATCAAGCAATTGAAGTCATTTTCATACCATTCCATTATCCTTTAGTTTCATAATCAAGATCTAGGCCATTTTTCATACAAATCCACTAAATCTCCACACTTTGGTGACATCTTGGGAAAGGAGCTTAAATTGGAAATCTGAGAGCTCAACACATCCAAGAAATCAAGGCTAGGAGGACAATGGAGACAAGCTACAATGAGTAAGTGAAGGTAAACTTGTTTTAGTTTCATTTGATCAATTGTAATCTTCATTATGTTTCATTTAGATAGATTTATTAGCTTTGCAATAGTAGTATTTCATTTATAACTATAGACATCTAATTTGCATTAATTTTTGGCGCCCACCATGGGGCCTATCCCCACAAAATTAACATTCTTATTTTAGTTTTTCGTGTGAAGAATTCTACTAGATTTTTTTGTGCATTCATCCACAATACCTATGCATACATCCATTCATGTTGCATTTCTATTAAATCTGTGCATTCATTCCATCTCACTGTGCTTGCATCCACTGTTGCTGGACATTTATATATTTTGCGCATAGGTTCTCTGTTGTTGTGCATTCATCTACTGTTTCTGTGCATCCATCATTTTCAGTTGTAAAATTCTATTTTCTCATCATTCTATTTTAGCTGACCATCTTAATGGTTTTTGTTTGTTCTTGTAGCTTTTAGGCTATTTTACAGGTCGTAAATCTGAAGACCCCAATCTTAAATTATTGATATTTTACTTGCAGGTTCCTAGGGGTTTGCAAAATAAACTATAACCTTCATTTGGGCTTAAAATATGACATGTTTTTCAAATTCGCATGTTTTCTTTAGTTTAGAAAACTGTCTATTGTGTCTTTCTTTTATAGCATAATTGTATCCTAGATTATAATAATGTATCCTCTCCCCTCACCATTCGTGGACCTTAGGTGTAAGAGAAACTGTTATAATCTTTAGAAGGCAGTCTTTGGTGGGAAAAGAGGTACTCACCCCAAGGAATGACCCAACCGGTAACAGGATAAAGCCAAGCCCCTCCAAACTAGTATACAAAAAATGCCATTGTGATTAATCTCATAGTGGATAGGTGTGAATTCATTGTGGCAACCAAAATCTTCTCTCATTCCATCGAGATTATTGCAAAGATTGATCCTTTGAAATACCTTTTGAGTAAGACAGCATTGACAGGAAGATTGGCTAAGTGGGTTATGTTGCTTAGTGAATTTGATATTGAGCATGTGGATCGGAAGGATTCTAAAGGACAAGTAATTGTAGATCAATTAGCCAAGGTACCACTAATAGATGATCAACTTATATATACAAAATTCCCAGATGCACATATCTTGACATTATCTACACAAACATGGAAGTTGTACTTTGATGGATCATATACTCAGCATGGTTCAGGAGCTGGAGTGTTATTTGTTACACCACAAGGATATAAAATACCAAAGTCTTACAAGTTACTCTTTCCTTGTAAAAATAATGTAGCTGAGAATGAAGCTTTGATGATTGGATTAAAGATGTCTCTGCAATGGAAAGTCACTGAATTGAATGTCTATGGAGACTCCCAGTTGATTATCAATCAAGTTAATAATGAATACCAAACCAAAGATGACAAGTTGTTACCATATAAGCATATGGTAGATGAATTTAAGAAATATTTTTCACTCATTACCTTTGATAAAATTCCAAGACATGAAAATAAGGTTACATACGCTATAGAAACAATTGCTTCTCTATTTGATGTGGAAGATACCAAAGCCCATTTTGAGTTATTAGTGGAATCTTTGGCTTACCCTGTGTATGATGATCCTGATACAATTATCATATGTCATATTATTGGACAAGATTCCCCTACCTATAGAAAGATATATTCCTACCTAAAATATAATATCATTCCACCTGACTTATCTAGAAACCAAAAATGAACCTTTTTACGCCAAACCTCCCGCTATCTCCTAATATTTGACACCCTATATCAGTGAGGTCTTGACGGTACTCTCTTACGATGTCTTGAACATGATGAAGCTTAAAATTCCTTACAATACATACATGAGGGTTTTTGTGGAACACATTTGAGTGGTCCTTCCTTGGCTAAGAATCTCATGTGTATGGGTTACTACTGGCCTACTATGGAGACAGGTTCCTTTCATTTTTCTAGGAAACGCAAGAAATGTCAAGTACATGGGAATCTTATTCATGCACCAACACAGCAGCTTCATCCTTTTACAATAACATTACCATTTAGTCAATGGGGACTCGACCTCGTGGGTGCAATTCACCCTCCATCTTTTAATGGCCATAAGTTCATTATAACCGTAGCAAATTATTTTACCAAGTGGATTGAAGTCATTTCATTGATCACTACCATAGGTAAACAGGTTTCCATGTTTATCCTTAATTATATCATTTGCAGATATGGTATCCCTATGCATCTTATTATTGATCATGGGAATCAATTCCAAAATCAAGATATGGATGAACTATGTGCTAAATTCCACATCACCCACCATTATTCCACCGTTTATTATCCCCAAGGTAATGGTCAAGCTAAGGCATCTAATAAAAACCATTGTCAAAATCCTTCAAAATATTGTCAATGACATTGGTTGTGACTGGCATGTCCAATTGAATCCTTTCCTATGGGCTTATTGCACTTCCATCTATACTCCCATTGGAGCCACATCATATTCCCTTGTCTATGGTTTTGAATCTGTTCTGCCCCTCAAGGTTGAGTTACCTTCTCTTCGTGTGTCCCTAAAGGATTTGATTCCAGATGAAGAATATAGAGTTGCATGACTAAAAGAATTAGAATTGATGGATGAATGTCGTCAAAGAGCCTTTGATCATTTGAAAGTCTATCAGCAAAGGATGTCTCATCAGTATAATAGTAAAGTGAAACCCAGAGACTTTTAGGTGGGTGATCTAGTCCTTTATGAGAAGAAGGGCAAGTTTGAACCTAACTGGTTAGGTCCTTTTGTGATTACAATAGTTTATGGCTCTGGATCTTATCAATTGTCTACATCTGAGGGAGATCTCTTGGATGAGCCTCTTAAGAGAATGCACCTCAAAAAAAAATATGCTTGAGATCCCAGTGCAAGGGATATGTTCAAAAAATCAAAAAAAAATCAAAAAAATCACAAGAAAATTGCAATAAAAGCATGTTGTGAAAACCTAGAAATAGACACCATTTGTGACAAGGTAGCTCCTCTTTCTATTAGGATTATTCTAGTGCATCATCCCATTTATATATACCCATAATAAAGTGGCTATTCAAGTCACCATTCTCCTTGTAAATATCATAATAAAATGGCCAATACATGATTATCCTATCCATTGTATAAATCCCTAATAAAACCCCATCATAGCTTGGTCTATTGTCTTGGTCTTCATCCTAGTCCAGTGTGTCTTTCTTCACCCATAATAAGTCAGTCTATTACCTAGCTGGGGGCATGTCCTCAACCTAGTTTGGGAAGTGGATCTATGATATTCACGACTCTTAGAGGACAGAATAGAGTATTTTTCACCAGACAAGCAAATGCAATCAATTGTTCTTACACAAGGCTATTCCAATCATGATTCATAATATGTGACCTATCTTTCAAAATATGACCATTTATCTATACATTTGCAACAACATCACATCGACCAAATTGGTCAATAAGCCTAACACTATCTTTTGGCAAAGAAATGTATATTCATGGCAGGCATGTTAGAATAGTTTGTTATATGATTATGCATTCATGTATGGATTTCATTGTTATCATGTTTCCTATGCTATTCTGACATATCTTTAACATGAGTTTAAAACTCCAAATATGTCATTTATTAGGATAGCCGACATGGGACATGATATTTTCTTTGATTGTTGTTTGTGGGATATTTTCCAATGAAGTCGAAGGAATACATAATTGGGGTGTATGTGCGTAAGTGCCTTCATCCGTTGAACAAGTATTGACAACATACAAATCATGTTGTTATGCGAATACTATTAACGGTGATACGCCACACATACCTAGACTCCAAATATTTGTTCCCTGATGGAGGGGGGGATATTCCTTGTCTGTTATGCAAACAAAAATTAGGTCATCTCTGTTCAATTATACCTAGATGCTTGTCAAGTTTTCTATATTAAACTCCATGCAAGAAGTGCTCAGGTCATCCTGGTTTAATTATACCATGATGCTTGCATCTTCTTGCAACATAATGAGCTCAATGATGAAAATCAAATTCCAATAATTATGAAGTTCTAAGATGTTTCGTGAAGTTGTGGAGATACTCATTTCACATATCATTTTGCATTATATTTAATATATTTTTGTTGCATACACATGCTCCTTTTATAGAGTTCTATAGGATATATTGCTTAGATCACCTTTTCTCTTTGTCTATTCTTCTTGTGTCAGACACATTGTTGTTTAAAATTGAGGACATTTTGGATAACAAAAATATAGCATTTTATCCTGGTTCATTATGTATATGTCCTTAGTTTTTCTTTGTTAGGATTGTTCATTTGTATATTACCATTTATATTTACATGCCTATTTTGATCATTTCATTTTATCTTAGTTGTCATTTCATCACTTATAGGTCATTATATTACCACCATCATTATACATTTCATTTTATATCATTATAACATATCATTTTTGTTTTTCATTAATTTCATTATCATCATCATTTCATCCATCTATTTGAAATTCATTCACGTACCATTAGTCATTATAAGATCAAATCATAACTATTAAGCATCCATATAGAGATAGATTGTTACATTACTAGTCATAAAGTAAACTG
>MU223373.1:3007744-3044755 GCA_018584345.1 Thuja plicata | reverse complement strand
CTATGTTTCTATTGATTACATCATGAGGATGATGCTTTTATTGCTTACATCATATGATTGATGTTATCAAGTGTCATATAAGTGTTGACATTGGATTGATTTATCCTCCCTAGCTAAGAGGGAGTGTCGATGTTTTGTATAGCTATAGTGAGGGTCATAAGTGTTGACACAGGAGACCACTACACATTATGTTTGATCATCCTTGCTAGCTAAGAGGGAGTGTTGATGTTTGTAGCTTTAGTCGTATGATCATTAGAATATATATAATACATGTTGATTAATAATAATATATTATATATGTTATATTAGTATTAATCATATGAAATTTAATATTTAATATTATATTATTATATTATTCTTAATTAATAATTGATTGATGAAACATTATAAGATTGATTAAATTATGATTAATAGGAAGAGGCATGTCCTTTCCTATAAATAATAATGAATAGACATGTCCCATGAAGGGACATGTCTCTCCTAGCCTCATTCTAATATAAATCAAAGAGAGATTGTTGCATTTGGAAAACACATACAAAATAGAGTGCTATTACATTTGCAGCTATCTTAAAACTTAACACATAAAACATAAATAATATGTCCAAATGTCCAATGATCTCTCATAAAATAACCATGTGTCCATAAGTGTCCATCAAGTCTACAATGGTAATACAATAATGATACAATGAAGCCATAAATATAAATTATATATCAAAATGATAAGATCCACTGCCTCCAGACTCTGTCTCATGATGTCTACGTGTTGCAATAGAAGTCCCTGCCACTGATGGATCTCTAGAACCTGATGGTGGTCTCAATAGGCATGATGATGTACCTCTACTACCTACTGACCCATGTCTCTGATGTTTTGTTTTCCTAACTAGATGTGAGCTCTCTCTAAAGCTCCCAATTCATTTATCCTATAGAACAACCTATCTATATGCCTCCCTCCAGTAGGTGATCTCTCTACCAGCTTGCATCATCAACCAGAGACTATCTACATGAGGCCCCAATGTCTATGTAGACTCAAGCTCATCTATTAGTGTATCTACCTCTCCTAACCACTCTATGGAGGTATCTGGCTCCTATCTATCCTCTGCAACCTCCCCCTCTAGTCTCTCCACCCATCTCTCTAATCTGGGAAGAGGTCTTCTTGTACCTCTGTCATTGCTAGTATGACTAGAAATGCATCAATGTCTATGTCAATTCTTCACATGTAAAACTAAAATAAGAATGTTAATTTTGTGGGGATAGGCCCCACGGTGGGTGCCAAAAATGTATGCAAATTAGATGTCTACAGTTATAAATGAAATACTACTATTGAAAAGCTAATAAATCTATCTAAATGCAACATAATAAAGATTACAATTGATCAAATGAAAGTAAAACAAGTTTACCTTCACTTACTCATCATAGCTTGTCTCCATTTTCCTCCTAGCCTTGATTTCTTGGATGTGTTGAGCTCTCAGATTTCCAATTTAAGCTCCTTTCCCAAGATGTCACCAAAGTGTGGAGATTGAGTGGATTTGTATGCAAAATGGCCTAGATCTTGATTATGCAACTAAGGGATAATGGAATGGTATGAAAATGACTTTAATTTCTTGATTAAATGCTTGGGTTCTTGATGGCTTCATCTCTAGAATGATTGAATGCTTGAAAGTTACTATTGCCTATTCTCTATTAGCTCTTCTCTATTCTCTATGAACCTTGTCAGTTTGAGGTTGGTGATCTTGTCTTGCAACACAATATGAAGAACCTCCAGAACTATGACAAGAAAGGAAAATTTAAACCTAACTGGTTGGGGCCCTTTGTCATCAAAGAAAATTATGGTTCTGGCACTTATTAGATTGCTTCACCAGAGGGAGATCTGATCCCTGATCCTATAAATATTGTACATCTCAAGCACTTCTATGCTTGATCCTTCAACAGTCTGTTGTACAGTAGAAAACTATCAAAATCCAAAAAAAATAGAAAAGCAGAAAATCCAAAAACATCAAAAATGAAAACAAATCAAAAAATTCAAAACACAAAAATATAAAAGCTTGAAAAAAGTATCAAAAAAGTAAAAGATAAAGAGAAATAAATCCATCCATCTGTAAAAACCACTTCGGTGGTGCAATAGATAAGTACCATGGTGAAACCTATTTTAGGCACCATATGTAGTCAGATCCACCATCTATTTCCACCATCTTCCATACAGACTCCATCACCTTCCATAATAAAATCACTACCCATATCTGTGCAGGTAGTCCCCTGACGGTTTTCCACTTTCGCAATAAAACTGCATTCCTGCATGACTGAGCTTACCCCATCAACACTAAGCTTTATTCTAGATATAGTGACTGCAAATGTTTCCAACATATCAGCAGATAGATTTACTTGCCTATTTTTGTTCTCTTCACAAGCAATTGCTAGCAAATTCTTGTTTCAATCAATGAATCTTTTTCCCATCAGGATGCATCCTTTCGGTGTCGGCTATTCTATCAATTCTCACAACAAAAATTTTCATGGCAAGAACCTTTGGACTGAATGACCACTTGGTCAAGATGCCTTTTTTTTAATCTTGTGTTTCAATGTTGCCTTCTTGTGACAGCCTCGATCTTTCATATCTTGGTTCTTTATAGTGAGTACATGTTGGAATATGTATAATTTGTGGTATGATCTGATTTTCATAGATTGTTAGTGCATTTATGTTTGATATTTAGTTATGACTATGTATGCCTCACTAGGGGAAGGATTCATGCATCTCAAATCCCTACCAAAATATCTAGATGTATTACGTCTCCTCATGAGCAACATTTCATAGGTCTCATCATACCTGATATCTTTCATTCTTGTTCCTAGCAACCTATTTGTATGAGAGTCTAGTCCATGCAAAGGAACCATTTCACTTGTGTTTTCTATCACATGGTGCATAACTACTTTTGCAAAATCAAACTAGGGTGTTCTCTCCAACTTTAACACGATATAAATCCCACTGTCATCATGTAGTTAGGATTGCATTTTAGCTAGGTCATATTGCACTTTATATTTTGCTCTTGGCAAGGTTTTTGTTATTCCCCCTATCCAACTACCTAGGTGATTCTATTAGACCTATTTGATACACACAAAAAACAATGTCCTCATATGTCCCATTTTGCATTCATTCATTAGGTTAATTTACTATTCACTAAGTCCATTCATTAATCATTACTCATTATAGTTACATTGTTACTTCATACATTACTCATTAATCATTATAAGTTACATATAGTTCCATTAATTAATTATCCATTATATTCATCATTATAATCCATTAAAATCATTCATTTTAAATTCATATACCATTACACATTTACATATTATCCATATACTATCACATTGCATCATTATACATAATATACATCCATCTAGAATTTCACATATATCATATGCATCTCATCCCTGCATCACAAATAGGTTAGCATAATCATATAAATTCGTCTCATCCTGCATGTCAGTCATAAAATCATATAGACATATAAAACCATAACATGTCATATCCATCGTACATAAAATCATGTCACAGCATAAAATAGATCATCATCATAAAATTTCATGTATATAGAGTCCATCATACGTCAGTATCTCAAAATGTCATACAAAAATGTGTATCAAAAATAGTCTGATAAGAGTCATCATGGTGGCTATGATGTCCCTGCACCCCTGCTAGGATGGAGTGGTAATCCCTGGAAATCATGACCTGTACTCTGGGATGAAGATCTCTATGAGTACAGTGGATCCCGCTCTACCTCCAGCACAGCTCTGTGATATAAGGTCATGTAATACAAGGCCTCCCATCCTCTCTTGTTGACATCCCTATGTGTTGTAAATGTATCTTCTAGCACCTGTCCCAACCTTGTCATTTTTCCTACATCACGAGGTATATCTCACTCTTCCCTATAGCCCTCTGCTTGTATCTACATAGAATCTCATTGTGTTGTCAAAGCTGCTATCTATGCTGACATGGCTTCCAACTCCTCCCCAACACCCCCCTATCCACCCATCCCAAACTCTCCAATGTCTACCCAGGCCTGTAATAGATCTAATGCCCTCTGTGCACCATTACCCTGAGTTGTCTTTGATACTAGTGCCCCCTATACTCAGGCTAGCTCTATTTATAGACAGTTGGTTGTAGCCTAGGAGGTGGCCAATAATCCCTATAGTCTCAGAACCTCTGACTATGAACTACTCTCCATTGCCTGAGAGGTGGCCAACAATCCCCTTAACCTTAGGATATTTTCTTGTGTGCTAGTCTCATTTGCCTAAGATATAGCCAGTAACTCCTGCACTCTCCCGAGCTCAGTTCGTAGACTATCCTGCTCTGCCACTACGGTGTTGTGCACATCCTGCACTATGTATCCGGCTGGTGGCTCCTATCCCTATCCTAGTGGCCCATGTGGCCCCTATCCCTATTCTGGTGGCCCTTATTGCTCTTGTACCTATGGCTCTTGTGGCCCCTATCCTTGTTCCTGTCCCTATATGTCTAGGACCACTGGTGGCTGCCTCCCTACAGGTATCTCTACCTGTCCCCATCGCCTCTGAGCTACTACTCTTGGCCAGACTCTCCTACCCCTGGCCCCTCCTCCATCTCCTCCCTCCTCATCACCATCATCCCCATCATGTCCTCCTCCATCCTCTCCCTACCCAGGCTGCTCATCTACCTGTAGGGCCGCCCACCACTGTGCATATATTGGGAAGACTCCAGCATCATGTAGTGACTCTCATGCTCTAATCCATGGCACCTCAATCATACACATCCATGATCCTCATGCTTCCTGCAAGTCTACTCCCATCCCCCAAATGTTTCCTACCTCCCAAGTCACCAAGGGATGAGGAAATCTGTTTGGCACGGCCTCCTAAACCTATCCCATATGTCATCGTACCCTTGATGGCATGTACCTAGCTATCATGTAATTTGTATGTCCTATCAACTAGAAATTAGTCTGTACAAATCTAAGATAATATGAGTCATAACGCCCATCCTTAGTATATCCATCCTATTGTGGGACCTAGTGGCCTGATGCCTCACACCCTACATATGGTGCCCACTAAATGTCATCCATCTCATCCAACGTCTGACGCCAATATCCAATCAATTTTGTAAACTCGTAGCTAATTGATGGCCTATATCTGTAGGCTAACAGCTTATAAGCCTACCTATTCTCATGTGTACAAATTAGGCGTATGAAAACAATATGCTCCCATGCCCATACCAGTAACAATGTGTAGCCTGCTCCTAGTGCCCTATCCTTACGGTGGGTGCACATGTGTAGATCATAATACAGCTATCTAAGGATAGTCAATCCCCAGCATTTTTGGTCCCCATCCTCCACCATACTACTTAGCACTCGTGCCCAGCCAATCAAGAATCCCTTGCCTACATGTTCAAGCATCAGTCATCCTCCAATCATCCCTGCCAAATATAGTGTCACCCATTGCAATCATGGTCATGCCGCCATCACCTGAGCCCATGACATCCACTGATGTGAAGTCGGTATCTTTGCATAACTCCTCCTAAAGGCCATCTCCATGTGAGGCTCTGACCCCTCAAAGCAGTACTCGGGTATCAGCCGCCGAATCGACACTCTATAAATTCTCCACACATCGTGTAGAGTAATAGTAGCTTCCCTGTGGGGAAGTGAAAGCTCAAAGTGGTATTGTGCCACCTCTCGATCAAAGCTAACATGAGTGCATTATGCACTCTCAAGTGGGGCCAGAGGTGCACATGCTCTAATCCACACAAGGTAACTATACCCCAATCCTCTGTCATTAGCTCATGCTCCAGCACCATCATCGCTGGATAGCACTGCCTCACCCAAAAGGTAATTGTATCCTCCTGCATCCACCACATACCCATGTCAGATATCAGATAGCATTCTAGGGCATAAAGAAATGCCCCAAGTCTGATCTGGGGCATCAAAAAATGCTCCTGGACCCTCCCCTATCTCTCATTTCCCTCTTTTTCCTCTATTTTTGGATCAATCGGCAGAGACGCCGGTTTACCCTCACAGACGGCGATTCTTTGCAGTCACTGATCTACGAAGACAATGGTTTAGGCCTTTGCCTCTTTTCCATGCAGACAACGGAGTTCTTACTCTGCCGTTTCCACCCTTTTTTCCTCCTCCCCTCCTGCCCTCACAGATGGCAATCATGTGATCTCTGTCTGCGCAAACGTCGATCGTTCATCAGTCATCTACAAAGATGGCAATCTGTCGATCACCGTCTACACAGACGGTGGTCAGGCGACCGCCGTCTAGGTTGCGGGCTGGTTCGAAGTGCATTTTGGGTGCCATAAATGCACTAAAATAAAATAAATGTATAATTGACTAGGAGGCCTTTGACTACTCACCAGTGGTCCGATGTCCACGAGTCACTGATGGATCTTGACTCACTCTCCAAGTTGTGTACGCTCTCAAATTGCTGCCATCGCTTCTCTCTTCTTCCATCTTTTTGCTCTCTGTGAGTGAAAATGAATTCTCTTTGGGCCCCGGTGGACTATTTATAGCCCCTTGCGACCCATTTATTTCGTCCCTTTCCCCATTTCCCACTCTGTTCCCTATTTTTCTCTATTTCTTTTGGACACACCACACAATTGGTCTTCTTTCCCTCTCTTCCTGCCTTTTTCGAGAAAATTTTATTAAAAAATTTTATTTTTTCCTACTATTTTCTCAAGGGGCACACTCCTTCCTCTACTCTCGTTGCCTTAGGTTTTCATGACCTTTCTAGGGCATCTTATTTACTTTTCTTTGACAGGATGCCACTTTCGACGCCGCATCAAAGAGGGGGCAAAATGTAGACATCTTAAATCATCCTTATATTAATTTAATTAATATTCCCATAACATTATAGTTAATTTTAATTAATTATATTTGTTATATTCTTCTATCTATTTAATTAATTTAATATGATTCACATTCATAATATTTAAGTCTTAATTTAAGTATTAATGCCCCCTTTAATGTATTAAATCTTATTTATAGACATTTCCTTCATTAAACCCTTTTAAATAAATTTATAATTTATTTATTCCTCTACATGAATTAATTCTACTAAACCATAATTAATCTAAATCTAGTTTGGATTAAACTAATTTGAACCTAGATCCTACCCTACCTCACATTACTCTCACCAAATAGACCTACTCACTAATTAACTAAGGTTAATTAGGCTAATTTCTTGATTCCTACACATATTAGTCCTAATTATTTGCTCACACATGTGTGAGCAAATTTCCAAATATTAAATTTTCCAAATAATCCTAATTTGGTGCCAACAAGGTTTCTTACAACCTTGATGACACTTTCTTACACTTTCTAGAAGTGTTTTATTGTACAAAAACTCTTACACCTCTTATAAGATCCTTCACATGTGTACTTTAAGTACACCTTGACCCATCACATCACAAGTTGCTCACACATGTGTGAGAAAACTTGGCCTCTTGCATGGCTTATGTGTCCCTCATGTGGCACCTATGTGGATGCCACATGAGCTCCACCTCATCTAAGCCCTCTCTCTCCTTCAAAAAATCTATAAATAGAGGTCATTGCCAAGAGAAAATCATCTCCCTTTTATGCATTGTTATCATGTTAGTTTAGCTTTAGAATTCTTAGCTTAGTTTTCATGTTCATACTATCATGCTTGTAGTTCATTTTCAAATCTAGATATTACATGTTAGGATTAATGGAATGAATCTTATATTTCCTTTGATCTTGCATATCATCATAGTATAGTCTTGCATTTGCATTCATGTGATGATCTTGAGACATGTTTTCAATACTTGCTCTTGAGTTCTTCACTCACAATAGCTTGCATCTTTAAATCATCAAGTGGGATTTTAGTATTGTGTTGGGAGAGCACACCCATATACTTCTTTAAGAGAAAATCAACAAGGCATTGGGTGCCTTTGTTCATCTCATTTGAGGTTGTGGTGAAAGTTCTTGTTTTAGATTTCATTTTAAACATGCTAACTCTTTGAATCTCGTTTCTAATGGCTAACATTAACATTTCCATGTTTTAGTGTTGTCTTTTGCAGGTATACTGTCTATCACATACAGGAAGGTTGGCAGACTAGTGAATAAATTGAGGAAGGAGTTGGAAATATCATCATTGGCACACACCTTGAAGGGTGGTGTAGTAGAAGAGGAGGATATTTTGAAGGAGATAGAGGAGGAAAGGTGGATTTTGGGATGTAAGGACCCAAAATGGATTTGGAAAATGGAGGATTTGAGGAGTTATGAGTGGATGAAGCTTTTGGGTTAGCAAGTTTGGATGCCAAATTTGATTTTTATTTCATATGCATTGCTTCAATAAGTAACTTAGGAATCCACATTAATTTATTTTTGGGCCTTTATGTCCTTTTGAATTTTTCTTTCTTTTGGATCACATTTTTCTTTTCTTGATCACATCTTTTAGATGGGACATGTTGATCCTTTGATTTTTTTGGATTTTGAACTTTATTTTCTTTAGCACTGGCATCCAATTTTATTTCATTAGCTATGGTAGGAGTGCATGAGGATAGATTATGTAGAGGGTTTACAGATAGGATAACAGAGGATGAATGTTGGATGATATTAAAGGATGTGTGCCTTTGTTTATCTTTCTTGGGGATAGGAGGTATGTAGGGATGCAAAATGGATGGAAGGGATGAAGGGTTTGATTTTTGGACATAAGGACCCAAAATTGATGAGGATGAGGAAGGGATGGTGTTTGGAACATAAGGACCCAAAATAGATTTAGAGTATGGGGGAGGGTGACATTGATTTTGGATGGCAGGATTTTGGATTTGGAAGGGATGGAAAGTATACCAAATCTTGAGCTTGTTCTTTGTATCCAAGGACATATGAACCTATATGTTTCTTGATTTCTATAGGCTCCAATATTCCTTTCTCATAAATGCCTAAACCTTTTTCTTGATAATTCATTTTTTCAAAAATTATATTTCCAATGGGATAACTTTTATTTTGAAAACACGAGGTGAGTCCAGGTGAATGCAGAGGGGAGGTGGAAGGAACAATAAGTGTTTGGAGGAAGCCACGAGAGATTAAGGTGGAGGAACCAAGCTGATGGATTGGATATATGTGATGGGGTTTTGTGGAGGATTGGGATCATATGGAGGATTAGGCTCTTGAGGGGGATTGGAAGGGATAGTAGGATATTGGGATAGATTGGGATCATGACATGCACTTGAAGGGGTACTTTGATCTTGACTTTGAGGAGGATTATGTGGTGGAATGGAAGGGATGATGGGATCATTGGATGGAAGGATATCATTAAATTAGATTGAATTAGGAGATGAAGTTACTATATCTTGACATGCAGATGGATTATTGGATAGGTTACAAAAGGGATCATAGGATAGAGTGGGATCATTGGATGCGGTAGGATCTTCAGATGGAAGGATTGAATCTTCAAATGGAAAGGTAAAATGGGTGTCTTGAGCTTTATTAGGGATGGGATCATGAGGGGAATCTTGGGATGGAAGGTTGGAGTCTTCAAATGGAAAGGTGTAATGGAGGTCTTGCTCACGATTAGGAATAGGGTCATGAGTTGGATTAAGAAAGGCAAGGGGATCTTGATATGGAAGGTTGGGATATTCATCTAGAAAAGTGTCAAAGGATGAAGAGAGGTCATTTGATGGTGGAATTCTTATATCTAGAGGAGGAGGATAATCCACGTTTGCATGCTTTGGAATAGGGTCTTGATGTTTTTGGACTTGTGGGGATGTTGTGATGGATGGAGTGGAAGATTTATATTTGATAGAATGGAGAGGTGGAAGATACCTTATTGGGGTAGATGGAGGGATGGAAGAAGCATGGGGCTTAGGATATGGGGATATATTTTTGTTCAAGGGAGATGGATGAATTTTTTTGGGACATGGGCTAATTACTTTAGGGGATTGGATGAATTTTCTTGGATTTGAGGATCTATGCTTCTTTTCTATTTCATGGATCTAATCACTAAATAGGTTTGTGGGAACTGAGGATTTAGGAGGCTTAGGAGATATGGGTATGTCTTCATGCAATGGAGACAAACATGGGGATTGGACAACATTTTCTGGAGTTGGATATGTATACTTTTCTAATATTTGGTCAACCCAATCAAATAAGTTCGTAGGAGATGACAAATACTTAGGAGGATTAGGATTGTATGACAGTATAGGATTAGATGGAGGACAATGTTTTTCATTTTTTATACTGGGGACAATATTTTGAAGTAATTGGATCTCTTGGGTGAGGTGATCATATGTAGAAGGGGGATAGTGAGATGAGTTTCCCTTGTTAAAGATAGAAGAAGAATAAGAAATGGGAGGAGAAGAAGGATTGGATGTGAGGCATTGAGGAGGAAAATATGGATAGTTAGGAGGTGAATAGTTTTGAGGAAGATATGAGGTTGACATGAGTGTTTGATAGGTTGGTTAAATTTGAGGTATGGTTGGAGTATTGGGGTTCAACATTTGAAAGTCCTCAACTATTTCATAAAACCAATCCATATTCATGATGATTGAATGAGAGTATTTAAAATTGGATTAGAATATGAGTTGGATGAAGATGAGGATTGAAGGTGATGGATGAATTTGGAAGAAAAATGAGAGATGTTTGGAAAGAATAAAGTGATGAGGAAATGATCTTGGGCTACGAGCAATGTTTTTAGATATTTTATGTGAGGGAAGGGCCTCAAAAGTTTCTTTGATTTGATGATGATTAGATTCAATTTTATTATGATCAATATTTGGATCGATTGGTTTGATTTGATAAAGAAACTAGGAGAAAATTGGAATTATGATCGATTAGGATGATTGATTGATTGACAAAAGGATTGATTGATTGATTGGATATGTGATTGATTGATTGGTTGGATGGATGGATGATTCAATTGATAGGATTAGGAGATAAATTATGAAGATTAGATTGATAAGTATTGATGATGAAGGTTTAAGACAAACCTTGGTGAAATAGGATCCAATAAGGTGAAAAAAATAATGATTAATGATGATGATCTTTTCCTACTCAAAGATAGACATTTGATCTTGAGAAAGACAGGATTGGATAGACCACTCAAGATAGACTAATTTTCTAAAGTAGCAAGATTAATTTGTTTGCTAATGATAAGGATCCTTATAACACTTTGATAAATATTTCTACCTTATATTTGAGATGGAAACCTGATGATGGTAAGAAAGATAAGGATTGATATTGATTGATAAATTCCAATGTGTATGATGGTGCTCCAGGTTACCAAGATTAGGAAAATGAAGTGAAAGGATGAGAGACTAGAAGCATGAAATAAAATGGTGGTTGAACAAGAAACTGGTTGATTTGGGAAAAACACTTTGAGAACCTATAGGAGAGTGGAGCTAGAAAATCTTTGAAAAAATTTAAAATTTACTAAGTTTAGGTGGAGATTCCTATGTGTAAGTGGAGACACTTATGTGCAGAGCTGCCTGTCTACAGGCAAAGATGCCTATGTAGGAAATTGGACAAAAAGTTGAAGTTTTGAATATGAAATCTTGAGAAATTGACTTAACTTGGTTTGCCTAATGATGTTGAAGGATGTTGTAGTCAAATTATCCGTGGGAAAGAAAAATTCAAGAACAAATAAAATTCAAATATGATGTGACCAAGAAATTGTCTTCAAACAATCCAACAAGGGATAAAGCAACCTTGCAGATACAAACACTTGTGAAGTCTGAAATGATGAGGAAATTATAGAGCAATGTGTATGTTCTGATAGATTTTCAAGCCCAATATTTCCACTGGTCTCAACACAGTCAAAGACACTTCAAACACAAGCTACCTAAGGAAAATTTGGCTTAGTATCAAAAAAATTTCCCAAACTTGATATTCCTTCACCTCACATAAAGTAATGTTGGATTTTTCCAAGACTATGCACGTTGCAAGTTTTGAAAGAGGCTCAATGCTTGAATCGCATAGGATCCCTCATGCCACACTCATGCTTTAGAGCACCCTTTGGAATAGATATGGTGATTGTAAAATCTTTAGGTGATCTGGGTAATCCACTTCTATTGATCCTTGCACAAAGATTATGATACTTTTGGAGGTGAACTGAGTAGGCCTCTATCTAAAAGTGTCTAAGGAAAATTTTGTTCGCAATTACCTCCCATAGTCCCATAAGAAATATTGAGGCCTATAGCCCTATGAGTACCTGATAATGCAGTCTCATACATAGGATTTATGCCTTCAAACCCTACAACATCAAGCATGAGAATGAATTCTCAATAATAGCTACATCCCTTGAGAGATTGGTCTCAAGAGATTTTGACTATAGTGGGTTGGAAGATGAGGTCCACCTTGTTCCTCATATGGGAATGTTAGTAATAACTGAGAGGGGGGGTGAATCAGTGGTCTCAAAACTTAATCCTCAAATCAACCCTTAAAACTTATAACCACAAATTATGTCTCTAGTTATCTTCTGTCCTACAAGATGAATGCCTTGAAATACTTATATCAATTTTCTACTTGTCAGATAGCTTTGTAAATCTCTCTTCTGTATGATTATTGATAAGCAGTTAACTATTTACCAAAACACAATAAATATGTAGAGTATACTGATAAATCCATAATTTCGTATGTGAAATGTAAAACAGTAAAGTAATGAAACATAAACACATAACACATGGATTTTTAACATTGAAACCTTGTTAAGGGAAAAAACCACTAGGACCAGTACCTCAAATTTTCACTCTTCTGAAGTGAGCTATGTTAGGAGCCAACCCTGTTAAAGTTTACAAACACATTTTTAGGTGTGACCTTGTTAGAGGATTTAAAATATAGTTTGTCACCTAGTATCTGGCATCTAATGCTACCATTCTTGATAAAATACTCACTTGGCCTGTCAATAGGTATCAGGCATATCTAATGCTACTTTCATGATAAAACTTTTGATACTCCTTGGGATGTATCTCAATTGTAAAATATTTTTAATTCCTATTCAATTAAGAGACTTGATGCTTCAATGGTTAAACTGAAACATTAATTATCTATTCATGCATACAACTCAATTGTAGATTTTCAGATCTATTGTAAGTGCATTACCTCTCTGATCAATATAATCAATTCTATACCTTTGCTCCACACTGTTCTTCTCTGTGATTTTGTCTCACCATTCGTTAGTGTCTATAGAATCTATCTCTTTCTTTAGCTTGATTGATCAGTTCTAAATGAAGACTTTCTTCTCCTTCGGATTTTCTTTAGCATCTTTCCTCTTCTCATTTTCACCCCACACACCTATTCGTAAAGAATTGGGTTTGTCACTATATAGACATGATTTACCTTTTCTTGGATTACTTGAATCTTAGTGTGATCCAAAATTCTCACTAATTACATTTAAATAAAACTCATGTTTTATCTCAAAGAGATCTTCTTTCCAACTGGAAAAATCAGCTTTAAATCAATTACTTATCTCCAGACTTATCTGGTTGATTAAAACAATGATAAGTATCTATTAAGTCTATTTATAGCTCTTGATAGCTAAGCATTTTGTGATTTTCTAAACTCTCTATTTGATCAGTCAACACTCCAATTATCCATTGGTGATAACTAACTGTTTCATCAGTGTGACTTCAGTTGTCATTGGGATCTTTGTCCTTGTCTTTTTCGTCGGGCAACACTGAAATTCTTTTCATAGAGTTACTCTATGTTTTGCTCATTGGGAAACACTATAACTCTACTCATTGGTAATGTTGTGCATTATCTTGTCAGGTAACACTATGACTTTTGTTCTTTTACTCTGTCCATCGGTGTGCACTTTGTTGGTGTATACAGTCACTTAGTGAATACTTGACTTATATGCATTACTAATAGCATAGCCTTGATTTATCAGTTATTTGAAGTCTTTAGCATTATTTCCATGACCATACATTTTATATCAAGTTGACATCAATGACAATACAATACATTAACTAATTTAATGCCTTGCATGATCATCAACTTAACATCTTCAAACATTCAATCAGTTACATGTCATCAATCTCTCCCTTTGGCATTGATGGAAACATACTACATTATCATACTATACTATTACTAATACAATATGAAATATATATTTTCATCAAGCTTTCCTAATGTAACTAATTACAAATATCTGGCTTTCAGTAAGCTCAAATAGCTTTGATTTGATTCTTGCAGCTTTCTTTCTATCTTCAATCCCTTCACTGGATAGATGTAGAATATTTTTTTCTCTGATGTGATGTGTTCTCCTTCTGTGTCAAACTCTCTCCCTTTGACTGTTCTCCTTTCTTGTTATGTCTTTGTCAGTAATTCTTTCTCTTTGTGTGTCCTCTCCCTTTGTTGTTACATCTCTTCCTTTGGATACTTTGATGGATACAATCTCTCCCTGAGATGATAATGGATATAATCTCTCCCTTTATCAGTATGATAATGATATATCTCTCTCCCTTTGATAGCAATGCCAAACAAACATCTTTTCAAACAAATATTTGACAGTAGTGTCAAACGGATCCTTTCATCCAAATATATTCCTTGAATTTCCCATTCCATCGGTAATAAATCTGGTGCTTGGAGTAGATAAATACCTTGTTGTGTATAGATGTATCATTGAAGTCCATCTCTCTACTTGCATCAACATGAATGATATTCTGATAATATATAGGTTGATGCAGCCTTCTAGTCAGCTTACTGACTAGTAGATAAGGGTCTGACCCCTAGTCTATTTCTCAAGTACTCAAATGCATCCTTGGGCAGTGGCTTGGTGAAGATATCGGCCAATTATTCCTTTGATTGCACATACTCAAGTATCACCTCCTTTTCCTGAACTTGTCCTCTTAAATAATGATACTTGATGGCAATATGCTTTGTTTTAGCATGCATGACTAGATTCTTGGAAATATTAATTTCACTTGTATTATCACAGTAGATAATTACTGGTTCAAGAATTTTCATATGCATACCTTCCAGTAAATGTTTGATCCATGCAATATTTGAGCAATTTGTAGCTGCAGCAACATACTCTACTTTTGCAATAGACTAAGAGATGCATCCTTTCTTCTTTTTGATCCATGTGACAAGTCTGTCACCCATAAAGAATGCTCCTCTAGTTGTGCTCTTCTAGTCATCAATATTTCCAGCCCAATCAGTGTCGGTAAAGACCTTTAGTTCAAATTTGCCTTCTCTTCTATACCATAAGACATATTCCTCAGTATTCTTCGGATATCTTAGAATTATTTTCATGATAGTCATATGTGATTCCCTTGGATTAGCATAAAATATTGCAACTATTCCTACTGCATGTGCAATATCTAGTCTAGTGTGTACAACATACATGAGTTTTTTAATCATTGATCTGTACAAAGTCCGATTTACCTCTGATGACTTGTCCTCCTTTGTCATCTTACATCCAGTTTCCATTGGTGTTCCAACTGGTTTGGATTCTTCCATCTTGAATATTTTTAGTACTTCTTTGATGTATTGGATTGTGTAATGAAAATACCTTCATCTTGTTGCATGATTTGCAAAGCAAGAAAGAATTGATCTCTCCAAACATAGACATCTCAAACTCTTTTCTCATTTCATTTTCAAATGATTTGCATAGCATATCATTGCCTCCAAATATGATGTCATCAACAAATATCTCAGCAATCAAAATGTTAGCATTAGTATCTTCCTTCAAATAAAGATTACTGTTTTCACTAGTCCTTACAAATCCAATACTTATAAGATAGGAATGAAGTCTTTCATACCAAGCTTGGGGTGCTTGTTTCAATCCATAAAGGGCTTTTTGTAGCCTACATACCATGTCCCTCTTGTCTGGATCAACAAACCCTTCTTGTTGTTCAATGTATACCTCTTCTTCAAGTATTCCATTCAGGAATGCAGACTTGACATCCATTTGATATACCTTGAATCCTTTACATGCAGCATAAGCAAGTAATATTCTCACTCCTTCTAGCCTAGCAATGGGTAAAAATGTCTCTCCATAGTCAATCCCTTCTTCTTGTGCATACCCCTTGCATACTAGTCTTGCTTTATTTCTGGTGACTTCTCCATTCTCATTCATCTTATTCCTAAATATCCATTTTGTACCAATGACATTCTTGTCATCTGGTCTTGGTACAAGTGTCCATGTCCTATTTTTCTCTATCTTCTCAATCTTTTCATTCGTAGCACTTATCCATTCATCATTATCAAGTACAACATTGACAAATTTGGGCTCATAATCACAAATAAGACATCTTGTATTTAGAGACTTACTTTTGGTTCTCATACTAGCTTTCTTGTCTCCAATGATTTGGTTTTGTGGATGGTTCCTTCTGACATATCTTGCAAGTACAGGTTCAGCTCTTTGTCTATCAGCTTGATCATCATTTTGTTCTTCATTCTGTTCTCCATCATTTTATGCATCATTTTGAGCAATATTCTGATCATTGGTATTTGCAGCCTGATGCTCGGGTGCAATGATCTATTGCTTAGGAGCTCTATATTGTTTTTCGGGTTGAGTGTCAAGTTCCTCATTGTAATAAAACCTATTGTAGTCCTCTAGTTCTTTAGTGCTTTCCTTTTCATTCTTCTCTGCAAATTCATCTATCTTTACATTTGCACTTTCAACAATTTTGTTAGAGGCTTTATTTAGACATTTATAATCCTTGCTCTTGGTAGAATACCCTAGAAAGATTCCTTCATCACTCTTGGAGTCAATTTTTCCATTTCTATCATTTTTTAAGATATAACATTGACTACCAAAAATTTTGAAGTACCTCACATTGGGTGTATATCCATACCAAAGCTCATAAGGTGTCTTTTTGGTGTCTTTCTTCAATTGTACTTTGTTCAATGTGTAAATAGTAGTACTGGTAGCTTCCCTCCAAAATATTTGGGTGATGCCTTTCTCTATCATCAGTGTCCTTGCACAATCAACTATGGATTTATTCCTTCTTTCAACAATTCTATTTTGTTGTGGTGTTCTTGGTGCAGAGACCTGTCTTTTGATTCAATTCTCATTAAAAAGGTTAGTGAATTCATCTAAAATAAATTCCCCTCCTCTATCTGACCTTAAGCATTTCAATTCTTTACCACTTTATTTTTCAACCATTGCCTTATACCATTTAAACATCTTAGATGCTTCTGATTTATATTTTAGAAATATTACTATCATCATTCTAAAGTAATCATCAACAAAGAGAATAAAATATCTATCTCCATAATAACTCTTTGTCCTCGTAGGTCCACATAAATCAGTATGGACTAATTCTAGAATGGCATCAAATGTATGGGTTTTTATTTTGAAACTAGACTTTTTCATCTTACCTTTTTGACAATTCTTACACATGATGTTGTTAGGCTTGGCCATCGTCGGTAAGCCTCTGAAATTTCTCTTTTTGCTAATCTTTATCATGTTGTCAAAGTTCACATGACACAATAATTTGTGCCACAACCATATGTCTTCATTTGTAGCAATCAAACAAGTGGTGTCAGTATCATTTAGATATAATAAGTTACCTTTTGTCTGCTCACCGGTACCAATCAGATTTCCTGATTTATTGAAGATCTTTGCCTTCTTATTTTCAAATGCTACTCTGTGACCTGAATTATTCAATTGAGAAACACTCAATAGATTATAATTCAATCCATTTACCCAATAAGCATTTTCATATTTTGTCTTGTTATTCAACATTATGGTTCCTCTACCTTCAACTGGACAAGTTGTGTCATTACCCATTCTTACTGAACCACCTTTATAGTATTCAAAAGACTCAAAAATTTTCTTATCACCGGTCATATGGTGAGTGTAGCCACTATCTATGATCCAGACATCATTTTTACTAACTATAGATATGAGTGCAGTTTCTACATACCTTTCTTCATCATTATCTAAATCATCTTTTACTGCCACAAACACCATCTCGATGTCTTCCTCAGATTCAATGTTAGTGTCATCATCTTTGCATTTTTCTAGGTAACTGGCCTTCTTTCCTTTGTCCTTGTAGTCTCAGGAATCTCTTCTTTCTGATTGTCGGTAGCTTTTGTAATCACCTCTATCAAACTTCTTTTCAAATGATCTATCATTACTTCTATCATCTTTTCTTCTGTTAGGACATCTTGCAGCAAAGTGTCCAATCTCTTTACAAGTAAAACAAACAAGTGGTAATTTACCTTTGTATTTACCTTTTCCTCTCTGTATTCTTCTAGCCATAAGTGCTTCAATTTCATCAAGATCTTCTTCTTCACTTTCACTATCACTATCTTTTCTCATAGTGTGTTTATGACTTGATTTACTTATTCTCATAGAAGTTTTGAATGCAGACTCTATGTTTGGTAAGACAATATTATCAAAATTATTCATCTCAAATGAAATCAGTCTTCCAATAAAATTGTCTAGAGTAACATTTCTATTTGCTACTGCTCTCATTTCTTGAATCGAAGATACTCTAATAGCATAAGTAGGCAGTAAGGTTCTTAGAATTTTACTTACCACTGTATCTTCTTCTAGTACACCTCCAACTCCTCGGAGAGCATTGACTACCTCTTTGATTCTTGTGTTGTATTATGTGATTTTTTCACCTTCTTTCATTTTGAGATCATCAAACTTTCCGCTAAGGCTTTCTTCCTTGGCTCTCAAAACATTCTTGTCACCACCATGTACAAGCATCAATTTGTCCCACATTTACTTTGCAATTTTGTAGGTTTTGACATCTTCAAATTCAACATCAGAGAGTGAGGAAAGCTTTATCATCATGAAATTGTGCTCACACTTCTCTCTCATTTTTTCAATTGTTGGTGCTCCTGTGGGAAACATATATTCAGTATCTAAGTATTGAGTAACATCATTTCCAATACCAGATAAGCGGAGTCTTATTTTTCTCTGCCATGAAGCAAAATTATCATTGTTCAACTTGGGCACATCTTGTCTATTCATCTTATGATCTTTAGCTTAGGTATCAAAACCTTCCTTCTAAGAACACAAGCTCTGATACCAATTGTTAGTAATAATTGAGATGGGGGGGTGAATCAGTGGCCTCAAAAATTAATCCTCAAATCAACCATTAAAACTTATAACCACACATTATGTCTCTAATTATCTTCTATCCTACAATATGAATGCCTTGAAATACTTATATCAATTTTCTACTTCTTGGATAGTTTTGTAAATCTCTCTTTTGTATGATTACCGATAAGCAGTTGACTATTTATTGAAACACAGTAAATATGTAGATTATACCGATAAATCCAGAATTTCATATGTGAAATGTAAAATAGTAAAGTAATAAAACATAAACACATAACACATGGATTTTTAATGTGGAAACCATGTTAAGGGAAAAATCCACTGGAACCGGTACCCCAAACTTTCACTCTTCTGAAGTGAGCTCTATTAGGAGCCAACCCTGTTAAAGGTTACAAACACACTGTTAGGTGTGACCTTGTTACAGGATTTAAAAGATAGTTTTTCACCTAGTATCTTGCATCTAATGCTACCATCCTTGATCAAACACTCACTTGGCATGTCAATAGGTATCAGGCATATCCAATGCTACTTTCATGATCAAACTTTTTGATACTCCTTGGGATGTATCTCAATTGTAAAATACTTTTAAGTCCTTCTCGGTTAAGAGACTTGATGCTTTAATGGTTAAAATAAAACATTTCAATGGTTAAACTGAAACATTAATGATTTGTTCATGCATACAACTCAATTGCATATTTTCATATCTATTCTAAGTACATTACCTCTCTGATCAATATAATCAATTCTATACCTTTGCTCCACACTATTATTCTCTGTGATGTTGTCTCACTGTTCGTCGGTGTCTGCAGAATCTAGCTCTTTCTTTAGCTTGATTGATTATGTTTGAATGAAGACTTTCTTCTCTTTAGATTTTCTTTAGCTTCTTTCCTCTTCTCTTTTTCACCCCACACCTATTCGTAAAGAATTGGGTTTGTCACTATATAGACATGATTTACCTATTCTTGGCTTACTTGAATCTTGGTGTGATCCACAATTATTGCCAATTAGATTTAAACCAAACTCTTGTTTTATCTCAAATAGATCTTCTTGCCAACTAGACAAATCACTTGTAAATTAATTACTTATCTCCAGCTTTATCTAGATGATTAAAAAAATTATAAGTATTCATTAAGTCTATTTATAGCTCTTGACAGCTAAGCATTTTGTCATTTTCTGAACTCTCTATTCTGTCAGTCAACACTCCAGTTAGTCATAGATGATAACTGACTGTTCTGTCGGTGTTACTTCAATTGTCATCAGGATCTTCATCCTTGTCTTTTCCACCGGGCAACACTGAAATTCTTTCCATTGGGTTACTCTATGTTTTTCTTGTCGAGCAACACTATAACTCTATTCATCGGTAATGTTGTGCATTAGCTCGTTGGGTAACACTCTTACTTTTTTTCTTTTACTCTGTCCGTCGGTGTGCACTCTGTTGGTATATACATTCACTTAGTGAATACTTGACTTATATGCATTAATGATAGTATAGCCTTGATTCATCGGTTATTTAAAGTCTTTGGTAGTATTTTCATGACCATACAGATTATATCAAGTTGACATTAATGACAATACAAGATATTAACTAATTTAATGCCTTGCATGATCATCAACTTAACATCTTCAAACATTCAATCAGTTACATGTCATCAGGGAAATCCCTCTCACAAGTTATGCTAAAGATCTTGGGAGGTAGCCACTCTAAAAGGGTTTCCAAATCCTAATGAAAGAAAAAAGGGACACACAAGTAGGACTGATATTTTTATCACCCTAAAAGGGTGAGAGAATATCCCTACTACTTGTGATCCTTCAAACACATAAGTCACTTGATTAATTCCTTGGACTTCTTCTAACTAGGGGGGGATTCGGTGAGTTTGGTATTTTGACCACCTAAGAAGGGTGAGAGCATATCCCTACCACCATTTTCCATAAACACACAAGCTCCCTAATTAAATTATGTGACATAAATCAAAAACACATTTTATTTGTATCTCCAAGGCAACCTACAAAACAAAATAATTAATAGTCTCAATGTTCAAGCCTTCTACAAGCGTCCTACAAAAAAATGGGTTAGTAGTTTAAAAACACTTTGATCTTAGTCAATCATTCTAAAAAACCACTATTAGAAGATAGAAAACACCAAAACCCTACAATAAAACCAATTTAGAAAATCTTAGATTGTAAAATACAATGAAAAGAAACTAAATTAAGAAGAGTTGCCTGTTTGCAAGAAGAGACGCATGTCTATCAGAGATGCATGTCTATAGATAGAGCCACATTTATGGAACAAAATGCAAAAAAGACACTAATATTTGCAAAAAAATAAGACCTAAAAGAGCTAAAAATTCTAAAATTCCATCTATTATGAAAAACTAGAATGAAAATATCTCTAAAGGTTCTTAAAAGTGTAGATAAAACCCTAAAATGTGATTCAATATGAAAGATGAAATCTTTCTACTAGAGACACATATCTATTAGAGCTACCTGTGTACAAGAAAAGGTGCCTCTCTGTGACTTAAAGAAAATGATAAGTAGAAATTGCAAGATTTTGAAACCTGATAAGCTTGCAAATACACAAAAATGGTCCTAATGACAAAATGCACTAAGGAGTCAACCCTAAAATGACTAAAAATGCAGATTAAGTAACTTAGAGTGATAAAATAAAGAGGAAACCCCTTTCTGTCAAAGACACCTATGTATAGGCGGAGCCGCTTGTGTGCAGAGACACCTCTATTGAAGCGGAACCGCTTGTTCATCAGCCCGTCCGAAAAACCTGCAAAACTACAAAAAACTAGGGCATGGGTCCCACCGAGCATGCCGAAATGTATGCAATGAAAATACCTGCAACTGCACAACAAGCCAAAACATGAAAACACAAGAGATATGAAGTAATTAAAACATGATAATAACTTGAAACACAACTAGATTTTCACTACAACCTTCGATGAGCTAAAACAAGTGCACCCAAGACTTGTTTGATTTTCAGAGATTTTGTAGATGTTCTCTCCCAAAACAATGCAATAAATCTCATTATGATGCAAGCTAGAATATGGTGAAGGGATTGAAAACAAGTATGAGGAACTTGCCCCAAGCTTCACATGATGAAGATGAAAATGCAATAGCAACCTAGAAATAAAATGCAAGATCAACTAAACTAAGATTGATTCCATTACCTAACATGTAATATCTAGATTTGAAATGCAAACTAAAGTGTTAAGGTGCTCAAATGTGCAAGTGCTCAAAATGCTCAAGTATGCAAAATTCTTGTGTTCACTAACTAGTTGCAAAATGAGGTGTGAGGCCTCCTTTTATGGATTTGCTTATGAAAATGGAGGGCTACAATTAAGAGGTGGAAAATGAGTGGCTGAGATTAAAGGTTAGGTAGGGTTTTGGTAGGAGTGGAGGAGATTAAGAGGAAAAAGAAATGAGTGGCAAGGATTAAGTGGTTAAAGAGAGGGGGGTTGACTATTCAAGTGGAGGAAATGAGAATTTAAAAAAGTCACATGTGTGTGCAAGTGATTAAGGCTAAAAGGGGTTTAATTACCTTTTAAGTGTAATTAAAGTGAATTCAGCCAAAAAAAGGAGAAGTGAGATTTAAATTCAATTCAATTTAATTTAAATGGGGTTTAGAAGAATTTTAGAGGAAATGGAGGGATTAAATAAATAAAATTTATTTAAAAAGAAATATGGAGGAAACATATATTAAAATAAAATTTTAATAGATTAGGGATAGTGTTTAAATTAATTTTAAATACAAAGTGATGAATTTATTTAATAAAATAGTCAAATTTAACAAATATTGTTAATTTATAAAAATTAACTATATTTTTATAGCCAATATTAATTAAATTAATATAGAAATGAAGAGGGACAATTTATGGTATCTACAATTATATGTTGAGCCATCAAACAAAGCTCGTTGCATGCATAGGTCCATTAAAATACTTGTTGAGATAAGCAGCAATAACAAGAAGATTCACCAAATGGGTGATGATTTTAAGCGAGTTCGATATTGAGTATGTGGATTGCAACGATATAAAAGGAAAATTCATTGTTGACCAACTAGTAGAAGCCCCTTGTTCTATATCATCAACCTATTGTCTCTGAGCTCCTTGATGAAATAATTTTTACTATGGAAGCATCAACAATAGAAATTTGGCAATTATTCTTTGATGGCTCATACACAAACCATGGTGTAGGTGCAAGAATAGTACTCATCATTTTGAAAAAGGATGAAATTCCTAAATCTTTTTGACTCATTTTTCCATGCACCAATAACATAATTGAGTATGAAGCTCTCATCATCAGATTAAAAATAGCCATACAATGGAGGATAAAGAACCTGAGAGTATATGGTAATTCCCAAATGGTTATTAGTTAGGTCAATAATGATTATATGACAAAGGATGAAAAACTTGTCCCATACAAACAAATAATTTGTATTTGAACAAGTCCCAAGGGTTCAAAACAAATCTGCAAATGTGATGGCTATTATAGCATCTTTGATTGATATGTCTGGTAATGAAACCATATTCCACTTTCTAGTAGAACAATTGACGGTCCCAACCTATGAGGCTCCAATAACATAATTAGCATGTGTCCTTATTGGTCCTGAGTCTCCCTAGTACAAGGATGTGTATAATTACCGTGAAGACAATACTCTTCCACCTGACCTATCTAGAAACCAAAGGAATTCTCTTATCCGACAAACCTCTAGGTATACCTTGATTGCCAATAATTTGTATAAGAAAAGTTTAGATGGAACGCTTTTAAGGTGTCTCATTTCCATAGAATCCCAGAGAGCCTTGTATGAGGTTCATGAAGGAGTTCGCGGGGCCCATTTTGGTGGTAATAGTTTAGCAAAGAAAATCTTGAGGATGGGATACTATTGGATGACACTAGAAGTAAATGCTCACAAATATGTACAAAGATGCAAAAAATGTCAGATGCATGGAGATCTTATCCATGCACCAGCTCAAGAGCTCCAACTCATTACTTTTCCATGGCCTTTCTCAAGGTGAGGATTTAATCTAGTGGGGAAAATCACACTCATTTCCTCTATCAGTCATAAATACACAATCACCGCAACTAGGTACTTTATCAAATGGGTGGAATTTATCCCTCTGACATATATTACCGGTAAGCATATCTCCATGTTCATGTTGAACTACATCATTTGCCGATATAAGATCCCTTAAACCATAATTACGGATCATGGGTCACCTTTTCAAAATAAGTATGTTGAGGACCTATTTGATAAGTTTCAAATAAAACAAAAAATTTCTTCATTATACTACCCTTAGGGACGCGACCAAACTGAGGCAACCAACAAAACAATTCTAAAAATCTTGAAGAAATTTGTCAATGAATTTGGTCAAGACTGGCATTTGCAATTCAGTCCTGCATTATGGGCATATGAAATAAGTATAAGAACACCAACAGGAGCAACTCCTTTATCCCTGGTATATGGTTCAGAAGTGGTTCTATCTCTTGAAGTTGAACCCCCATCCCTTAGAATATCATTAAAGAATTTTATCTCAGATGAAGACTACAAAGTTGCTAGGCTAAGTGAACTACAATTATTAGATGAGAAACATCAAAGTGCAATGAATCACTTATAAGGCTATCAAAATCACCTTAGAATAAATTATCACAAGAGATTCGGGCCACACACATTTGAGGTAGGAGACCTCGCCCTTATGGAGAGTCAAAATAATCAAGCACAAAGATTTAAACCAGGAAAGTTTGAGCCTAACTGGCTAGGACCATACATGATGCAGGAGCATCCTGGGTGTAAGGGAAATCTTGCATCACCCAAAAATATTTATGTTTGCTTTTCAATAAGGGCTATCTTGTGCAGAGCTACTATCTATGGAAACTTGCTATTTTTATTAAGTTGGTCATACGATCTCAGAATGTTCTAATTTCACATGTGGAGGTTCATCTCAGTCTTATCAGCCTGCCAATAAAGTTTCATGGCTAGATTAGGTCTAGTTTTGGAGATATTAAATATTTTTGGTATTGGCAGCAAGGTACAGAAACTTTGAACTCAGTTTTGAAGGCTTTAGAGGCCCTGGATGAGGTCAAAAATTTGGGGGACAGGCGCTTGCACTGGTCAAGCCTGTAGAGCGCTTCATGGCCTTTCTGGATTGGGGTCATAATAGTCAATCGGATCAACTGGCAATGACTTATGGTCTTTGGAAGTTGGGTCACCTAAAATCGTAGAAAATAATTTTTCTTCAAAAATTTTGTCCGGGTTTCAAAAGTTATTTTGAGCCAACTATGATGTAATAAATTGTAAAATAAAATAATTCTAAGTTTGGTCGGCCCTATGGGCTGAATTCCTGGAACCTTCTCGGGCAATGAAAATTGCCTATGTAAAGAAGGCCCGTAGTGTTGTCTAGGGCAGTCCTGGGGAGATCTGGATAATAATTTGAGGCTTTGTCCTACATAATATTGTAAGGGGAATGCCCATGTGGCTTTGCATATTGTAATTCTGAAAGTTTGTAATTCCACATTTGTGGAGATAATAAGAAGCCCATTTTTTGTTCTTGCAAATTGTTGATGCTTCTCTGTTTTTGTTATGTGTTTGTGGTATTAAGGGGAGCACCCTTCATCAATACATCATTATCAAAACACATGATAATGGGGCATATCATTTGGATACACAAGAAGGAGATAAACTCCCAGGATATATCAATAGCATGCACCTTAAAAGGTTCTATACCTGATATCCCAAGGTCAGGTGTACATATCTTAAAGATCCTGAAAAAACAAAAAAAATATAAAAGTTGCCTTGGTGAAAACCTAGAAAACAAGCGCCTTGGCAACAATAAATAAATATAAATAAAGAGAAACACAATTGCCCTTTGGTGAAAACCTGGTAAACATGCTCTATTGTGTAAGTACCTTGGTGAAAACCTAGCAAACAAGAGCCAACTTTTAAAATCTTGCTTTGCCATCAATAAACTCTAATGATTAGCTTGCACTTACTAAGCGTCTATCACTAAGAATGCCAAACACAAATCCCAATAAGTGAAATCATCCTAATAATTTACACATATCCCTAGTCTATGCCAATTCACCAGATTGGGGGCATTCTTAAAGTCCTAAAAAAAATCCTAAAAAGAGCATAAATTCCTGAAAAATTTCCTAAAAAGAGCATAAAGTCCTGAAAAAATCCCTAAAAAGAGCATAAAGTCTTTTAAAAAAATCCAAAACATCATAAAACATCCTGAAGAAACCAACCAACCTAAAAATCAAAATACATAAAAATCCTGCAATAAAATCATCTATGTTATGACAATTAGAAAGCGATGATCAAGCATCAAATCAAAATCAAAGCAGTGAGTTTCATAAATTGGCAATGGACTTGCATGACCTATCTTTATAAACAATCTAATATGTCATCATTTGATCAACCAATCAAATCAAATCAAACAATTAATTATCTTATATAGTGATAGATACACTCGAAACCTTACAAATCGGTCTTACACAGGTAGTCCATTCCTAAAACCAGACACATCCACAATCAAACATAAAAACCAAGTCAATCAAGGAATAGTAAGGTTGTTGACTAGGTCAGTCATGTCAGTCTATTGTCAATTTATCTTTCACGATTATGTTCTTACACTCCTCAAGGATACCACTGAGTGGTGAGAGTAGCTATGATGGATCATAATCTTGTTTTCTTTGTTTGCTATTTGTAGAGTGTTTCAATTCAATTTTGGGGTAAGGATGATTCAGGATAAATGTGATAGGAGTTGTCACGCATCTCACAACCACACAGTTCCATTATTTGAGCTAATACCTAGAAAATAATTGAACATTCCTTTTCTTTAATCTACTTGTTGGTATCAGAGATAGTAGCGGTATCCAGATGGTCAATATATAGGTGCATATGTATCTCTTTCTTTTCAAATAAGGTGCAATGATGAATAAAAGTTGAAACAAAAGCTAACAAAGACTTGGTTACATCAATCATGTTGATCACAATGAGCTTCTTTTTCTTACTAATCTCTCACTAATTTTCTTCTAACTAACACATGCATGTACTCAAACATAGTGTGCATTTTTAGGTTTGCATTCATTTATTTCATAAGAAAAGAAAACAAAAGAAGTGCATAAATCATACATGGTAGATCATATAATCAATGTATCCATCATCAATAATATCATGACTAACATAGGAATTCATGCATCATCATCATATAGCAGCATAATGTTTTCAAAAAATTGACACTCATGTCGCATCTTTTCGCTCAATTTGTTGAGGGGGCATAAATCCACCTTCTATCGTCGGGGCAAGCTAGGGCAGGATCAAAATAAAAAAATTCTTTGACACAACGTGACAAGTCACATTGTATCAAAGAGGGGAAAATGTAGACACCCAAAAATGGACAGACTTGCAAGTTCACATTTAACTACTAATTATTCCTCTATTAATTAAATAGTTCTTTAAGTGTTTAGTTAATTGTCTTAATTCTGCTATGTCCTAATCTTTTCATCACTTAATCATTTCTTAATGTTAATTAAATAATCAATCTTATTTAATCTAATTTATCTTACTTAATTAGTCTTTATTAGTTAATTAAATTCAATTTCTCAATTCTTAGAGTTTAAATAATTATCAATAATTATTTAAATTAGCTAATTATTTCTTCTTAATTAAATTAATAACCCAAAATTAATTTAATTTAATTTAATTTAATTTTTGATTAATTTCTATCTAATTTAATTATAATTTAGAATTAATTTTTCTTTCTTCTAAATTCAATTTTAATTCTCAAAACTTTCAAAAATAAGAGAAAAGCAATTTGATGAGGATAAAAGAATTCTAAAAATAAAAGAGTTTTAAGCAATGTATCATCTTAAAATGGAAGCACTTCCATGTTAAGAATGTTTAGCCCTCCTTAGGGGGTGTTTTTGACCACCATCATATTGTCCCCTCATTTCTGCATCCTCTCCTACTTCTGTCTATTTAGGACCCTGATTGGGCCTCTCCGAGCACCATCCCTCCCATCTGGCACATTTTCTAGGGGTTCTGACTCCCTAGGTCAAGGTCGACCTCGACCTTAAACTAGGTCAAGGAAAAACTCAACCTTGACCTGGGCCCCTCTTTCAAATCTAGAAGTTTGTTGGCTGTCGGAGGTCATCAAAAGTTCATTTCCCACTTTCGGGTCGACTATTTTGGGTTCTGAAGCAACGATTTTTAAATTATATTTAATATAGGTCCTCTCATAGGGGTATAGGTCTAATTGGAATTTAATTCTCCTATGTAGGCCTCTCTAGAAGATTTTTCCCTAGTTTCATATATAAGAAAGTTTTCTCCTCTCATTTTCACTAACCATGAACTAAGGGATATCAAGCATAATTACAAGCCAACAACCATCATCAAGAAAAACTTTCAAGCATCCATTGTTCTACATTTTTTCAAGCTTTCAAAGTGTTCAATTCTTCCTCTCAATCATTCAAGTTCTCCATTGAAGATCAAGGATTCAATCTTTCAAGCCTTTGAAGGGATTTGGTTCAAGCATTCAAGATTCATCATTCAAACTCTAGATCTATCCATCATGGTGGTGTGATCTTCCTTCAAGATCCTTTGTGCATCCTCAAGACTCATTAATTCACCTTTCAAGGTGGATTCCAAGCATACAATAATGGAGGTTTATGGTTTCTAATATTGAGTTCAAGCTTTCATACTTACATACTTGTTTACATTCGAAATACAATTGCATATCTATTGAATATCATAGCTTCATTATTATATTTACTTCTAATACTTGATAGAATTCTTTATTTCAATTATTGATTTTAAGGTTAATTCCTAAATCTAGGTTTGACTAAGACAAACCCCCTCCCCCCAACAAAAAAATCCATTTTTATTGCAGGTACAGGTTCTGAACAGTGGATCAGAGTGCAGATTCAAATACCCTTTTCAGCAAGCTTTCGGGATCCAAAAATAGATTTCCTATCGGAGACTATTTAGATTGATTCTGCCCTAGGTCAGAATCAAAAATTCTAGGTCAATGGTGACATTGACTTGAGGGTCAAAATTGGAATTGTATCAGAACAGAAAAAGATTTATGGGTTTTGTTCGTCTCTATATTTCTATTCCAGATCCGGTCTCAGATTTTCCAGAAACTGAGTGCAGACCCCCAAAAATAGCATTCTTCAGATCTGAAACATTTCAAGGTTGGTACTTTTATCCTATTCATTTCAATTAAAGTTATTAATCTTTCTAAAACTATATCACAATCTTTTTCTATAAACGGGTATTTAAGATCTTCCTCTTTGCTCTTATTTCCAAATGATTGATTCATTTATGCATTGATCCTTCCTTTAGGGTTAATCAACTTGGATCCTTCATTTGTATATCTAAGGATAATAGAGGAGCATCTTATTTATTTTTACATTTCAAATACATCTATTTCCTACACAAAACATCTTTAAATGTAATATTTCTTATGTTACATTTTGGTGAACCTGCGATAGACAACTCTTTCTTTTTGGTGTTAGATACTTTGCCTCTTTTTCTTAGAGACTAGATCTTTCACATTAAATTAGTTTTATTTTATTCTCTTTCATTTTAAAATACAAAAAAATATACATATTCATAAAAATATAAAAACACTTCTTGCATTTCATTCACTATGAAGATCTTTAAGATGCTTTGGGGTATGGCTATTTTTCTCATTATGATTCTTTTAGCATCTCTTTATAGTATTTATGATGTATATGAGAGTATCATCCATTTCATCATGTTTTTTAATCTTCATGTTTCACTTGCTTATGCTATTTTGAGATTAACTAATACTAGTCTTCCTACTTTCAAAACTTTCATCAAGGATTTGTGTAGTGGACTTATTGCTCTTTTGGATTATGTGAAGAATTGGGTAGATGATACCTCATTTACTAATATTCCTAATCCTAATCCTATCATTCCTAATCTAGTTCCTAATCCTCCTAATCCTCATCCTATCAATCCTAATCTAATTCCAAATATTCCTATTTCTATGTCTTCATCTTCTATCCCTAGTTCTTCCCACACTTATGATGGGGCTCAAGCTAAGGTGCATGATGCAGATGTTCAAGAATTATTCCATTTACCTTCCCCTTCTTATCCGATCCATGATTATGTTAAAGGGAAAAATAAGGAAACCTCTTCTCAACCTATTATTCCACCATATACAACATTTTCTCATGAACACCATAATCAATCACCTCATGTAGAAGCTTTACAAGATATGTACACTACTGGATATACTATGGTAGATAAACAAGGATATAAGGGTTTAGGACTTGGTATCAATGAAGAAGGCATTAAAAACCTAATTCATTCATCCCCTAAACAAGATATGCATGGTATAGGTTTCCCACCTTCTCAATTCAAGGTGTTTAATCTTAACTATCATCCTCCTCTACATGTTCTTCTTCCAACACCTTCCTTAGATCACCCTGATACACCTCAAGATGTGGCTAAGAAAGTGTATGTCTAGCTAATGAATTCTAAGAAATAAATCTTTAAACCTATTCCAAAAAATACTCTCTCTAAATACAAATATCCTTTTCATTATAGTAATACACATTTACTTGTTGATTGTTTGCACTTCAAACTATATGTTAGAGAAAGAGCTGCTTTAGGAATTATATCTCATTCCCATTCAATATTACAATTTCTTCATAATTTTGATATAGGGCATTCCCCTCGTTCTTCTTTAAATTAGATAATATTTTTTCTCCTCTTTTCTTTTAACTAGGGGGCAAGAGGTATTTCCTTCCAATCTTCTAGGATCCATTATGCTCTTAGCATGTATTTTGTTTTGAGTTTAATCGGTTATTCTTTCTATATTCTATCCTTATAATTTTCTATTATGGTACATACTTCCTTCACTCATAATCATTCATGATATCTTATCTAGGACATTTGTTTTGTAAAGATATCTCTTTGCTACAACATCTCTTGATATAATTTGATATACCCCTTTCTTTCATCCCTGGGGGGCAAGGTATTTATCTTCTTCCTCTATCTAAGGATATACTTTCCTTAGCTTAGTGGCATTTGTTTATTCTACAACATTATTTCCTTATAAAGATGTATGTTTTGGGCTATGGATACCCTCTTATATCAGAGGTGATTGTCCTAGGTCATCACCTCTTCTTTATTTTTCAAATTATGTTCTTTATAAATTTTTCCTTTGCTTTGGGTTAGAGTTTGATTCCTTCATTCCAAGATTCCTCTTCCTCTTGATCACAGGGGGCTTGATGATTGAATCTTTGGTCCCTCTTTTCTTTAGAAGATGATATTTAATCCTTAGCACTCCTCTATGGTGGGGGTCTTGATGATAAAATCTCTTCATCCTTGAGGATCTTTTTTCCATATGTGACATATCCATTTTACAATTATCTATTCTCTTAAAGGTAAGGGTTAGTACTCTTTGCTAAGGATATAGCATACATTATTGTTAAGTTGGATATCTCCTTACTTTGTGAAGTAGGTATCCTCTTTCTCTTCCTTATCCTGCCTAGTGGGTAGTCATGATAAGGAGGTGGCATATATAGGGTCTCCCTTATACTATATTTTAAATTATTTTACATTTTACAATATGCTAAATCCTTGGAAGGTAACGCACATAAGTTTCTAAATCATGAAAAGACACGCATTTTATATTCCATAGTGATACAAGAAGGTGGATCTATCGATATTTCAAAAGTCATTAGAAGATGCATTACAATTACAAAGCATAGTTTATGGGTGAACCTGTTGGGCTCTCCCTCCTTGGTGATTCATGGTAAGGTGGGCATCTTACTAGGTGAGGTAATCACTTTCTCTTTTCTCTCTTTCACTTTCATGCTAGTAGGATTAGGTCATGAAGTTATGTTATCTATAGTGTTGTTGTTGTCTTGCTTATGTAGTCATGTATGTTTTCTATGATTAATTTCTCTTTAATTTCATATCTTTATGCATGTATGTTAAGTTATAATCCTTTTTCTATGGGCTCATGTCCTTGACTAAGTGATTCTCTACCTCACTGTGATCCACCAGACTCTTTATTCTAACTTTACCACGAGTATGTTCAATTTCCATACTCCTGCTAAAGTGGGGGCTTAATGTATCATCTTAAAATGGAAGCACTTCCATGTTAAGAAAGTTTAGCCCTCCTTAGGGGGTTTTTTTTACCACCATCATATTGTCCCCTCATTTTTTCATCCTCTCCTACTTCTGTGTTTGTTTAGGACCCTGATTGGGCCTCTCCAAGCACCATCCCTCCCATCTGGCACATTTTCCAAGGGTTCTAACTCCCTAGGTCAAGTTCAACCTCAACCTTGACCTAGGTCAAGGAATACCTTGACCTTGACTTAGGTACCCCTTTCAAATCTGGAAGTCTGTCGGCTACCGGAGGTCATCAAAAGTTCATTTCCCACTTTTGGGTCGGCTATTTTAGGTTCCGAAGTGATGATTCTTAAATTTTATTTAATATAGGTCCTCTCCTAGGGGTATAGGTCTAATTTGAATTTAATTCTCCTATGTAGGCCTCTCTAAAAGATTGTGCCCTATTTTCATATATAAGGAAGTTTTCTCCTCTCATTTTCTCTAACCATGAACTAAGAGATATCAAGAATAATTACAAGAAAACAACCATCATCAAGAAAAAAAGTTCAAGAATCCATTATTCTACATGTTTTCAAGCTTTCAAAATGTTCAAGTCTTCCTCTCAAGCATTCAATTTCTCCATTGAAGATCAAGGATTCAAACTTTCAAGCCTTTGAAGGGATTTGGTTCAAGCATTCAAGATTCATCATTCAAACCCTAGATCTATCCATCATGGTGGTGTGATATTCCTTCAAGATCCTTTGTGCATCCTCAAGACTCATTCATTCTCCTTTCAAGGTGGATTCCAAGCATACAATCATGGAGGCTTATGGTTTCTAATATTGACTTCAAGCTTTCATACTTACATACTTGTTTACATTCGAAATACAATTGCATATCTATTTAATATCATAGCTTCATTATTATATTTACTTCTACTACTTGCTAGAATTATTTATTTCAATTATTGATTTCAAGGTTAATTCCTAAATTGGGTTTTGACTAACGAAAACCCCTCCCCCAACAAACAAATCCATTTTTCTTGCAGGTAGAGGTTCGGAAAAGTGGATCGGAGTGCAGTTTCAGATACCCTTTTTGGCAAAATTTCAGGATCCAAAAATAGATTTCTTGTCGGAGACTTTTTAGGTCGATTCTACCCTAGGTCAAAATCATAAATTCTAGGTAAATGGTGACATTGACTTGAGGTTCAAAATCGAAACTGTGTCAGAACAAAAAAAGATTTATGGGTTTTGTTCGTCTCTGTGTTTCTATTCTAGATTCAGTCTCAAATTTTCCAGAAACTGAGTGTAGACCCCCGAAAATAGTATTCTTCAGATCTGCAACATTTCAAGGTTTGTACTTTTCTCCTATTCATTTCAATTAAAGTTATTAATCTTTCTAAAACTATATCACAATCTTTTTCTATAAACGGGTATTTAAGATCTTCCTCTTTGCTCTTATTTCCAAATGATTAATTCATTTATGCATTGATCCTTCCTTTAGGGTTAATCAATTTGGATCCTTCATTTGTATATAAGGATAAGAGAGGAGCATCTTATTTATCCCTACATTTCAAATACATCTATTTCCTACACAAAACATCTTTAATTGTAATATTTCTTATGTTACAATCAATAAAAAAATCCTGAAAAATAAAAAAGTTTTAATCAATAAAATAATTCTGAAAATAAAAAAGAGTTTTAATCAATAAAAGAATTCTGAAAATCAAAAAAAATAGTTAAATCAATTAAAATCATTTAATTATCCTCAAAATTGCAAAATTGAAAATCATTCTTTTAATAAAAAAGTCAACTACTTTTTGGAAACTGATTTTCTCCAAAATTGATTTATATTATCTTCTTTCTTTTTCTCCTCAAAATAGGAGTTTCTTCATCTTCACTCCATCTCTAATTATCTCGTTTGTTCAATATTTTTTCATAGGATCAATCTCAACCGTCGATCAGGCATAAATCTCTCTTTAAACCCTATTCAAACTCATTTGAAGCATCACGATTTTTGAGAGCATAATCTTTATGCAGGTTTTTTAAGCTAATTGTGATCAACATTAACATCAATCATTTTATCAAATTTTTGAATCTCCCAAGTCATAAACGTTGCCAAGCATCAACTCTGAGCACCATTAAAACAATGTTTCAGAAGAAGAAGAGAGAATCAACATAGGCTTGAATTTACTATTGGTTTGCACATAATTGCTTATTTGGTTTCCAATAGATTAGATTTCATTTTTGTTGTTTGTGGGGCTTTATGTTGATTATTAGTTTGTTCTTTGATTAATTCGGTGCTATTAATCCTCTATTTGATTAGTTTGGTGTTATTAATCCTCTTCTCACTAACATTTCTTCTAACATCTAATTGGTCAAATCATTCAATTAGTCAATCAATGATCACATGTCTTATACAGTATATGTCCTTCTTGAAACCACACATTGTCGCTTGTCTTATACAGGGTATGCCTTCTCTGAAACCAAACATTGTCGCTAGTCTTATACATGATGGGTCCTTCTTGAAACCAGACATGATTATCTCTCAACAATTTCTATATCTGGACATCATGGGTCAATCTAATAATCATCATCTACTAATATTCTTCACTTCTTACTAACCATTCTTCTTTGTCATCATGTTTCATCCTGTCATCTAACATTTGTCATCTTTTGTCGAGAGATCGTTCATTCCTTTCTTGCAAAATTAATCTCTCGAGGGGGCATAAAATCCACTTGTTATTTCTAGGGCAAGATCAAATCTGAAAATTCTTTGACACAATGCTCAAAATCACATTGTATCAAAGAGGGGCAAATGCAGTCACCTAAAATTGTCCAATGTTTGCTAGCAACAAACTTTCTTCTTAATTGATTACAAGATTCTTATTATTTAATAATTAGTGTCATTCTTCTTATTTAAATTCAAAAAATTAACATTTCCCTCCCTTCTCATAATTAAATAATTTTAATCATTTAATTATCTAATTGTCTTCTAATATTAATTAAATAATTTTATTATTTAATTAATCGATTCCTGCACTTTAATTAAATAATCTTTATTATTTAATTAAATTTTTCTTTGATTTTCTCTCATAATTAAATAATTAATTTAATTATTTAATTAGTTAACTAATTATTCTTTTTATTTAGTGTTATTCTTCTTATTCAAATTCAAAAAATTAACATTTCCCTCCCTTCTCGTAATTAAATAATTTTTTATCATTTATGTTAGAATAACTAAGAGGGGGGTGAATCAATGGCCTCAAATATATTCCAATAAATTAACCCAAAAACTTATTACCACAATTATAAGCCTCTAGTTATCTTTAGTCCTATAAGATGAATGCCTTGAAATAATCTCAACAAATAACTACTGCTCAGAGTTCAATGTTAAACCTTATTCTTATTGTTTACCGATTAGTAGTCTTTCATTTACTGAAATGCAATAAATTACTTAGAGTATACCGATCAATCTAGATTAGTTATGCGTAATGCAAAACACTAAATTAATGACTCATAAACACATTAAAACGTGGTTTTTTAACATGGAAACCCTGTTAAGGGGAAAACCACTTGGGACCGATAACCCAAAATTTTCACTCTTCTAAAGTGAGCTCGGTGAAGAGCCAACCCTGTTAAAGGTTACAAACATACTGTTAGGTGTGACCTTGTTAGAGGATTTAAATAGAATATTTTTTCACTTGATATATGGCATCTTTATGCTACCTTTTATGACCAAACCCTGTGGAGTTTGTCACTTGGTATTGTTGGAGATTTGATTCTGAGCAGTTGATTGATTGTATGTTTGTCATTGATGACAACATATAATACACAGTAGTGATTCTATATGTACTTATCAGATTGATGATGTGAAGACTTGCATGGATAGATACATTTTTTTGACATGTTTATTATGTTATGTTCATACACGCAGACCCGGATATGATGTTTCAGTAAAGTTATGCAATTCTGTTATTGGCAGTTACAGTTCTGGAAGTGTAACTGTTTAGGGCCGACGTATATAACATGTTTCTTGAGTTGCATCTATCTTCAAGATATGCGTGTGTCTATTCATGGTTAGTTATGAGTTAACTATCTTTGGTTAAACACGCCTATCATATTACATCAAGATCGTGTTGTTTGAGTTGATTTGGTGAAACTGACTCAGTGAAGCATCGCGTCTGTTCAGGTTGACTTGCGTGGACTTAATATTATTTGCGTGCTTAGTTAAGCTAACTAAGATTTTGTTGAAGTATTTCTAAGAGCCGACATGACCTTCTAATTTGGAGAAGATACTTATAGTAGTTCATTTTTGAATGTTAAGTGTGAATGATACGAAAAGAGACAGAAGATGTACAGAGTAGAAGATAAGATGTGGTTCATTCATCAAGAGTCTATGTGAAGAAAAAGTGAAAGATTGTAATACACTGGAACTAATCAAGACAACAGGTCTACTCTATAGTTCATCATCAGATATAGTGCATATCTGTTATACAGAAGGTTGTAGCCTTCACCATCAAGCAGTGAGCTTTTGGACAATGAGTCCACCACCCCTAATAGGGTTATTTATAAAAGACTCCTAATAGGGTCCGACCCTTAACCAGGTCACTATACTTATTTCATTGTAATGTACAACTCCTAACAGGGTTGAAATATCTTATAACAGGGATTACTATAAACAAGTATAGTTTATTGTGGCTGCTAATTCCCGCCGGGGTTTTTACCATTTGGTTTCCCCATAATCAAATTGTGTGTTGTGTACTGTGTTATCTAATTAAGCATTTACTTTGTTGTATTCTAAAGTTAAGGAAGTAACAGAACTGAAGTTACTGATAACTGATTCACCACCCCCCCCCCTCCTCTCAGTTATCCTTTGGGACTATTCTAACAATTGATATCAGAGCCAAGTGCCTT
>MU223373.1:2980956-3005482 GCA_018584345.1 Thuja plicata | reverse complement strand
TATAGATGTTTCAATTTGAGATTGAAAAAGATAATTGAAAGTACTCATGTAAAAATTGATGAGAAGTTTATGATTCAAGAAAGATACTATGAATATGCACCTATGATTAAAGATGAACCCAGGCCTAGCAGCAAAGATACTGTTATTCAAGAAATGTTTTATTACATTGATGTCTCATGCAATGACCCTGAATCAAGTAGAGAAGAATCATAGATTACAGAAGAAGAAGAAGACACACCTAAATTTCCAAAATTCACATCTAGATACCACTCTAAAGATGATATCATTAGAGATCAGAGCACCAGCGTTTTGACTAGATCTAAAGCAAAAACTCTAGCAATGGATGAAGAGGTATGTTTACTTTCACAAATTGAACCTTTAAGTGTTGAAGATGCTTGTAATGATTCTGATTGGAAGAATGCAATGAAAGAATAATTAGATCAGATAATCAAAAATGATACATGGGAATTGGTCCCTAGATCTAGTGACAAAAATGTGATTGGAACAAAGTGGGTATTCAGAAGCAAGATGAATGAAGATGGTACAGTAGTAAGAAACAAAGAAAGATTGGTATGTAAAGGATATGCACAGAGAGAAGGAATAGAATACACTGATACTTTTTCCCCAGTGAGAAGACTGGAAGCCATTAAGTTGTTTTTGGCATATGCAACATTCAAAGACTTTAAAGTTTATCAAATGGATGTAAAATCAGCTTTTTTGAATGGTGACTTGAATGAAGAAGTTTACATAGAACAGCTTGAAGGATTTAATCTTTCAGATAAACCAGACATGGTATACAGATTGAAGAAAGCACTCTATGGTCTTAAACAGGCCCCAAGAGCTTGGTATGAGAGACTTGATGGTTATCTTACCAAGATTGGATTCAAGAAAGGACCAGTAGATTATAACCTATTCACAAGAGAAACATCTTATGGATTATTATTAGTTTCTATATTTGTTGATGACATTATCTTTGGGGGTAATGACAAGCTTAGTAAAGCATTTGCAAAAGAAATGCAGAATGAATTTGAAATGAGTATGATTGGTCCTATAAAATATTTTTTGGGACTGAATGTAAAGCAAGCAGATAAAGGTATATTCATTAATTAGTCTAAATATGTGAAGCAAATACTAAAGACTTTTCAGATGGATGACTGTAAGCCAGTATGAACTCCCATGATAACAGGAAGCAAGATTTAAAAAGATGATGACTCCATCGTAGTTGATAAAACATTATACAAATCTATGATTGGTAAACTCATTAATCTAACTCAATCTAGACCTGACATATCTAATGCAGTTGGCCTTGTTGGAATATTTGCAGCTGAACCCAAGAAAAATCACCTAATGGCCATCAAGAGGATATTCAGATATCTAAAGGGAACTATAGACTATGGTTTATGGTATCCAAAATCAGAGAATGTACAACTTCATGTGTATACATATGCAGATTAGGCAGGTTGTATTAATGACAGGAAGAGCACTTTAGGAGGAGCAGTATTTCTTGGAAATAGGTTGGTTTCTTGGATAAGCAAGAAGAAGAACTATATTTCTCAGTCAACAGTAGAAGCTGAATATGTTGTAGCAGCACTGAATTGTTTAACCATCATTTGGATCAAGCAGATGGTTAAAGACTTTGGCATTCAAGTTTATTATCCTATTGTTATTCATTGTGATAATACTAGCACTATCAACATGTCTAAGAACCCTGTGATGCATGCAAAGACAAAACACATAGAGAACAAGTATCATTTCTTAAGAGAAAAGGTTACAGACAAAGAAGTAAAATTGGACTATGTGAGCACCAAAGAATATTTGGAAGATATTTTCACAAAGCCCTTATCAAAGGATACTTTTTAGTATCTCAGAGAGAAGTTGGGAGTAATTCCCTCTCCTGAGTCTGTTTAGAAGAAGCAGCAAGAACATCAGTCATTAAGTGACTGATGAATGGTTGACTACTCTACTTCTAGAGTAGTACTTGTACCTAAAGATCTATGGAACCCTTTGCCATTGATGTCAAAGGGGGAGTATATAGTAAGGGGGAGTATGTACTAAGGGGGGCATATACTCTAGGGGAGTATATACATGGAACAAAAACATAGTCAGAGGAACTGCAGCACTTTAGAGAAATATTTCGATGAGGATATTGAGAAGATTGTAAAAGAAAGAGGACACCATGAATAGAGGATATTTTTGATATCATATGTTGCCATCAATGTCAAAGGGGGAGATTGTTGGAGATTTTATTCTGAGCAGTTGATTGATTGTATGTTTGTCATTGATGACAACATATAATACACAGTAGTGATTCTGTATGTACTTATCAGAATGATGATGTGAAGACTTGCGTGGATAGATACATGTTTTTGACATGTTTATTATGTTATGTTCATACATGCAAACCTGGATATGATGTTTCAGTAAAGTTATGCAATTCTGTTATTGGCAGTTACAGTTCTGGAAGTGTAACTGTTTACGGTCGACGTATAACATGTTTCTTGAGTTACGCCTATCTTCAGGATATGCATGTGTATATTCATGGTTAGTTATGAGTTAACTATCTTTGGTTAAATGGGCCTATCATATTACATCAAGATCATGTTGTTTGAGTTTATTTGGTGAAGCTGACTCAGTGAAGCGTCATGTCTATTCAGGTTGACCTACATGGACTTAATATTGTTTGTGTGCTTAGTTTAGCCAACTAAGATGTTGTTGAAGTGTTTCTAAGAGCTGACATGACCTTTTAATTTGGAGAAGATACTTATAGTATTTTTTTTGTGAATGCTATGTGTGAATGATACAAAAAGAGACAGAAGATGTATAGAGCAGAAGATAAGATGTGGTTCATTCGTCAAGAGTCTATGTGAAGAAGAAGTGAAAGATTGTAATACACTAGAACTGATCAAGATAGTAGGTCTACTCTACAGTTCATCATCAGATATAGTGCATATCTATTATACAGAAGGTTGTATCCTTCACCATCAAGCAGTGAGCTTTTGGATAGTGAGTCCACCACCCCTAATATGGTTATTTATAAAAGACTCCTAACAGGGTCCAACCCTTAACCAGGTCACTATATTTATTGCATTGTAATGTACAACTCCTAACAGGGTTGAAATATCTTCTAACAAGGATTACTATAAACAAGTATAGTTTATTGTGGGTGTTAATTCCCACCGGGGTTTTTACCATTTGGTTTCCCCGTAATCAAATTGTGTGTTGTGTACTGTGTTATATGATTAAGCATTTACTTTGTTGTATTCTGAAGTTAAGGAAGTAAAAGAACTGAAGTTACTGATAACTAATTCACCCCCCCCTCTCAATTATCCTTTGGGACTATTCTAACAGGTATCTGGCATCTCTATGTTATCTTCATGACCAAACCTTTTGATACTCCTTAAGATGTATCTCAATATATAAAGGGATTTTAAGTCCTACTCAGTTAAGAGACTTTCTGATCCAATGCTTAAATTGAAATAGTAAATGATTTGTTCACATATACAACTATACTTTACAGATTTTCAGATCTATTGTAAGCTCATAATACCTTTCTAATCAATGTATCTTTTCAATACTATTGTGGGTCCACAACACACACCCCATTTTTGGTCCTCTGACCATGGGGACCCCCCTTTTTTTATCCTTTTGGTCTTCTTGCTTCTACCCCTTTCTTCATCCATAGCAGGTCAGTCCCATTGAATGGTTGTTGGTTCATTAACATAAAGAGAAGACATTTGTTCAGCCTTTCGGAGGACCCAAGTCCCTGAAATACCGAGATGGCCAAAAGGCTGAAAACCCAAACTTTTGTTGTTTTGGCCTCCAAAAATGCCAAAAGGCTGAAGGTGTTTACCTCCAATTTCTCAGCGTTTCAGAGGTCGAAAGGTCTAAAAACACCGACTCTACCTCTGAGTTATAAAATCACAAAAGTGCCTGCATCCTGGCATTTCAAGAGCTCACAACTTTGGAGATTTCACCCTCGCCCCTTGTGATTAATCACCCCTCACCTTCGAGCCTTACCGTGTCATCCTCTTCTACTCCACGCTTAGTCGAGGTAGGTTCCTACCTTGTGCTTCATTTTTATGTCCTCTTCTGGGTTTAGGTTAGGGTTTATTCTCACCTGGTGCTTGTCCAGCCTATTTTGTGCTCACCTCCACACCCTAAGGTCTCCTAGGGCCTTGTAGATGCCTTCAAACTCGGTAGGGAGTCCCTCCTTGTTGAGTCAAGTTGGGTCTTTCCCATTTTTTAGGTTATGGTTTTTTGGTTTTCCAGTCGTGGCCCTTACCATAGGTTCTTGGCCCCCGAAAGGCTGAAAACCATTTGTTTTAGTCTGTCACCCAAGTACCTTTCAGAGATTTGGCCTTTTCAGCCTTTTGGAGGTCTAAAAGGTCTGAAAGTCTGATAAGTCTGAATCATCAAAAACATTGGATTTTGGACTTTTGGAGTTCGGCCATTTTGGACTTTCGGCATCCACAGAAACTTTTGGGATTTCACATGCCAAAATACCGACAAAGTTTTCTCATCAACAATTGCCTCTTTTGCACTTTCAGCCTTTTCAGACTTCAAACAAGTTTTCGGTTCCCGAAACCCTGGAAGGGCTGACAATGCGAAAGAGGCATTCCTGGCTACTTAAAGAGTTGTTTACCTCTATCTTCTTAGATTAATCATCTTTCTTTTAGGTTTTTCTTCAATAATATATTGATACTTGCATTCTCCTTGCAGGGATGCCTGAATAAAAGACAACATCTCCAATGAAGTACCAATACAAGGGGAATCCCCCAGCTTCAAAGGTCAGGAACAAACATGTTGAAATCACTGATACTAACATTAGGAATGTAGACTGGGATCAGTTCCTGGTGCAATGCTCCCAGCCAGCAAGAAGATCTAAGGACTCCACAACACTATTCCTATCTGGCCTGGTGAATGTAGCAGCCCACCCTGTAGCTGTCTTGTCATCAGAGCTGATCATAACCTTGGCCAGCCATTATAACTTGGATGAGAGAGTAGTCTAAAACATGGAGGGGCAGGTAGTACTAGACATAAGGCTAGATGTCATAGAGGATGTCTTCTACCTCCATAAAGGCATCGATGAATTCTACAACTTCTACATTTGAAAGGGGCTCCAATGGTTCAACAACAAAGAGAAGGAAGCCTATGAAATTGTAAACAACAACTACCTTAAGCAACATCTCCCAAAGAACAGGTTGGATAAGATAGACCTCCGACAAGGATACGTAAAAGATGATATCTAGGTGGTTGTAACATTGATAAGCTGAGTTTATGGACTTCCTCAATACATCCAACTTGAACCCTAGATGTTCTTATTGATTGAAAGGATTAGGGGCCGTAAAGCAAGGTTTGACTGGGGTTCCATCATCAGTGATAGATTGGATGAGAAATTGGTGGTAGTAAAGCACAAACCCAAGTTCTACATGAGCACATATATAGTATACATGTTGGCGGCATGGGAAGACTACCCAGGCCTTACCAAGAGGGGAAGCATAAATGACCCAAATGCTTGGCCCCACATTGTGTACCCTTATTTAATGAAGAGAGAAAATATGCCAGAAGATTGCCCTGATTATAGGATAGCCAATGATGCTTTCATATTTGCAGTCATCCAATCCATTGAGGGTGACTCTGTAAAAAGGATGTCGAAAGAGGAAACTACCAAGGTAAGGGCCATCGGGGCCTATTATATACAATTTAAAACATTTACTTACATATGGGTAGCAGGATCAACCTTGAAACCAAAGAAGCTACCCAAGTATCCGTCTGACTAGATAATCACCTTGGAGATGGCCAGGAAGCTTGCAAATGATTACAAGCATATAAAGCATAAGAAGAAGCATTGTTGGGATTTTCCCATCTCACTAGGCCCATATACCCTACAAGATATGAAGGTTTGCAAATCATTGGCCTTCGAATAGGATGACTTCCCTCTACAACTTTACAAGACACTGTAGGCTTGCTTCAACCCTATAAGCACGTACAACCATATTATTAGTAAGTTCTACATTCATGAATCAATCCTAGAAGATCACTGGATGAACTATATAGATGACCATGAGGTTAGAATCTAGGATTATTTTAGAATGCCTCTTGCCCTAGCAAAGGAAGTCTTGAAGACTCCAATTCCAGAAAAGGTTTGGGAGTATGATTCAGATGAGGTCTTGGAAGCCATTTATACAGACGACAAGATATATGACAGGAATATCATGAATGCGGAGATTGATAAGGATGAGAATGATGATATTGATTTATGGGAAAGGCGTGTGATGAGAACAATAGAGAAATGGATTAAGAGGCCCTACAAAATGAGCCCAATACCTGTTAAAACATTTATGGAGCCACCCAAGAAAGTAGATAAGCAGCGAGGGGATAAATCTACCATCCCCAAGTATAAAAAGGAACCACCTCAAAATCTAGGGATGATATACGAACATGAATGACTAGTGGAATATGGTTCCAACCCAAGACATAAAAAGAAAAGGATGACAGGGAAGATAGATCCTCCAGTAGAGGTATCACAAGCTCCATGAAGTGAAGGTCCATCCACCTCTAGCCAATCTCCTTTGACCGCTAAAAAGGGGAAGAAGACATATAAGAGAAAAAGAACTTCAGTCTCTCCATGACTGGAAACCGTGCAGGAAGATCCAGAAGGAGAAGAAAAGGAAGAAGAGGCACAACTAGTCAAGAGGATTAGGTCATAGAGAAGGAAAGAGAAATAAACTACCAGGAAACATCAAGAGGACCCAAAAGAACTAGATAATCCTTTGGATGCCTTAGGGTCAGACGAGTTTCAAATATCTAATTTTGAAGGTCTAGAGGGATTTTCAAATCAAGGGAAAGATATGCTAGGATATGATACAGGAGCCCCATCCCTCTTTCAACCCCAAGTGACCCTCATTCCACCTTCGACCTAGTTCACCTATTCCTTAGTAAATGTGTCCACCACAGAGATAAGCTCTAGTTCAGCCCAAGTGCCTGAGACCCAGGATACGAGGTAGTGCAAAACATAGCGACACACAAGGTGGTAGAAGAGAGTTTAATTTCTACTCCAGCACCTCACAACCCTACTCCACCAACTTCTCAGCCACCTCTAATTCCTACTCCACAACCATTGTTCCCAAATCTAACACCAACTCCACCCCCTTCTACTTCTACTTCCCCATCTCCCATCCTAATTCCAACTCCAACACCTACTCCACCGTTATCATTCCCTTTGCCTTTCTCCACCCTAACCCCCTAGAGGGCAGTAAGTACAAAAGAGTTATCACCCTTCAAGACCACACTGGAGGCCATGACTAGTCTTAATTCATAAATACTGATCAATTCAGCAAAGGATGGAGGCCAAGACAAAGAAGAAGAAGGTAGAACAATGAAAGAAGATAAGGCAGAAGAAGAAAAGGGAGAAGAATAAGTACAAGGGAAAGGGATGGATGTAGGAGGAGATGAACAAGGAAAGGCACAAGAGAAAGAGGTAGAAGGAGAATTAACCTCGGGATCTCAAAACTCAGCACCTATCCTCCATGTTTCCCCATATGAACTAGTGACTGCATCTGGTAAACCTACTTGGTTCACCAAAGAAATCCAGCTTAAGAGAAGGACTTATACCGATGAGGTAAAAGGGGAAGAAATTAGTATGGTATTTGTAGGACAAGCCTTCCATCAAATGGAAATTAGTGTTCCTGCAAGGACAGTATCTTATGTCATGCAAGACACTAGAGATCACTAGAAGGCACAGATAGAAATTCCTCCTATGAGCACTTCTCAAACATCAGCCACATCGAAAGACTACACATTCAAGGAGGTGGACTTGGGTGAACCCACTAGAGAAGGGAGAAAGACACTGGCAGTCTTAGGGCTCAAGCACGCTCTAGGGTTCATGAGTAAAGATGAAGAAACTATTAAATCATTCATAGAATAGAACAAGGCCTTGAAAAGGTACATTCACAAGCTGGTAGGTCCCATTGACCCAAACTACCCAGAGGATTCATTACAGGCCATGCTAGACAAAAGGGCTACACCAAATTTGCCAATAGGATTAACCCCTTCCTTCATCCAAGCAAGTGCAGATTAGAGGAATGATTTCAAGAAATTTGGAGAGAAATCCATCAGGCTGGTATTCAGACCATACAGGAATATCTTGGTTGAGGCTAATCTATTGATTGATCTAGTGGAGAATGAGGGTGGCATAGATTCTAAAATAAGTAAATGGAAAGTAGCCTTTTGAGACTTGGAAGTGATCCAGAAACAACATTTCCAGATTCTAGTCAAAATATATGAGAAAGAGGAACTGGAAAAATTCAAGGCATGGATCAAGTGAATATCTAAGACAATCAAGGTCTACAAGAAATATTTGGCCTCCATAGCAGGAAAGCGCGAGGAATTTGTAGAGTGGATAATAGAGATGGATGTCTTCTTTACAGGGATTGGCCTCAACTTGTATAGGGACCAAGATAAACTTACCCTACGGTCATCAAAAGAAGTGGTTCAGAAATTTAGGGATATTCTAGAAGGTGTTAGCACCAAGGAGGCCTTACACCAAATGTTCTATCTAAAAGAGGAAATGGAGAGAATGTCTGAGAATGAAGAAGAGATCAAGTTCTTTGCTTCTGAATTTTCTATCTTCAGAGAGAAGCAAGAATGAAAGTTCACCAAGGTGATGGGGAAAGATATCAAATATGAAGAGGTCTAGGAGATAGTGCATAGGCTCAGATTAGCCCAACTAGAGGTCTTTCCTGACTAAAATCACAAAGTCCACTCAGCAAGTCAGCAGGACAGTTTCTACACTTGGCCATTTTCTACCAAGGCAAGTTCGGCCTTTTGGCCTTTCAGCCCTCTAGTTTTTCAGCCTTTCATCCCTCCAATTTTTCATCCTTTCACCCTTCCAATTTTTCGACCTCCGACAATTGTGAAACTTCAGACTCCTCTAAATTTTGTTTTGAAACACTTAAAATTTTTGGGGCACTAAAAGTTTTGGACTAGAGGCTAGGGTCCAAAATTCTGTGTGTTTCCAGCGAGTTCATATTTTTGCACACCAATTGAACTCCAGATCATATTTATGGTCAAATTGCGTTGATTTTTGTGGGACTAAGGGTCCCTTATCAGTCTCCACCACTAGAAAATCCTCCAGATGAAGATTCCAAGAAAGACTCTGAGAATCAAGAAGAAGACTCCAAGTTCTAAGAAGAAACCCACCTTCTTTTCTCTTTCTCATCTTGGCGAGTTTGACCCTCTTTGCATGGGAAAATTGATTGTAAATGGGTTCAAGAATCCATGCAAGTTATCTAGTATCAAATAATAGTAGTTTCCTTTCAGCAAAGTTTTAGTTTAACTTATATTCTTTAATTTGGACTCTCTGATGCCCTAATTTCAAGAATTTGGAGTATTTGGTTAGAAGCTCTATATATTGTAATCAAAAACTCAATGTAAAGTGTTAGATTCATAATACAATAAAGATATACATTTTGTGCTTCATTCATGGTGTGTGAATTGCTGCTACCTATGAGAAATTATTGAATTTATGCTTGCATTATTCATTATTTTCAGAGATCCTCTTGTTTATTGTGTTTCAAATTCACATTTCTTTAGTTCGAGTTTGTTGTTGTTTTCTTACCTTTTTGTGACGAATGTGTGGGAGAGATCATCTTTGGGCTTAACGATAAATCTATCTCATGTGTGTGCACATCTTGGTGGCTTCATAATTTTAGGGGTTTTGAATATCTTGCATGAGTGAATATATTTTATCTCCAAACGCTTGCATCCATGGGGTAGTGAATTGTGGCTTTGTCTAATTTGTGCTTCGTGGCTCTATTCTAAATATCCCCATCATTTAATTCGCAAGGAAGAGTTTATAGCAGTTTATGTCTATAGGATTTCATTTTTAGTCATTTGTTTATTTTCTTGTTGCTCTATTCTCTATTACATTCTGCTTTCAATTCTAAAAATCTAAAATCTTGGACATTGCATTTTATTTACAACACCCATATATGTCAAAATGGAAAATACCAAAAAATAACTAAAGTGTTTTGTAGTTTGATGTCTTGAATGAACCAACAAAGGCCTCCTCATGAACATTCACATTTCTCTTCAACTGAGTAACCAGGCAGGTTGTGACCCGACCCTAGCGAACCTTGGGAATAACTCCGTTATTCTTTCAAGAGAGGAAATCGAGCCTCGAGATCCTAGCAAGTTGGCTTGTGTCAAAACAATGCTCAACAACTACCTTTTCTCCACTTCTTTCTGCTCGATGATGCTATGCTTCTCTGTTTCTCATTGTTTGCAAAAATATAGCTCTTTCCTTAGCTTGATTGATCAGGACTGTATGAAGTCTTTCACTAGTTTTTCTTCAGCATCCTCTTCTCTATTCACCCCTAATTCACAATGAATTAGCTTGTCTCTTTATAGACATGATTTCACCATTTCTCAGTTCTTGACTTTCTTGTTCTTAGCGTGATCTACAATTCTAGCCAATCTTTGCTTTAAAACTATACTTCAGTTTTATCCCATAGATTTCTCTTTGACAACTGGAATAAAACAACTTTAAATCTCTCACTTATCTCTGGCTTTAACTTGTCGATAAAAACAATATTAACAACCAGTTAACTCCTTCTTTAGCTCTTGCCAGCTAAGTCTTTTGTCATTTCTGAACTTTAGTTCTTTTCTATTTTTTAACTCTTTGTTACCTTCGGTCGACACTTCAGTTCTCCTCGGCCATCTCCGTCAAGATTGTCTGTCTATCAGGGTTGTTTGTCCATTGGGGTTGTTTGTCCATCGGGTAAAATTGTGATTATGCTCGTCAGTAATGCTTGTGATTTTATTTGTCAGTAATGCTTGCTCAGGTTTCTTGCTTGGGTATCACTATGACTTTCCTCTCAGGGTTTTCTATCCGTTGGGGTGCACTACCCGTCGATGTTTGTTGTCACTTAGTGAATACTGATCTTTTATGCATTACTAAAAGCATAACCTTAATATTTTTGGTTCTCTGAAGTCTTTGAAACTTTGTATATAACCAATCAGATTATATCAAGTTGAAATCAATGAAAATACAATACATTAATTGATTTAATGTATTGCATTAACTTTCTGCAGCTTGGTGATCATCAACTTAACATCTTCAAGCATTCAATCAGTTATAGTTCATCAATCTCTCCCTTTGGCATTGATCGCAACACACTACATTATCACACTATATTATTAGTAATACAATATGAAATATATCATTTGTAGTTCATCAATCTACTAATTTTTTGTACTATAACCAATACAAATGTCTGGCTCTCGGTAAGCTCATATAGCTTAGATTTTTTTCTCGCAGAGCGATTTCTTCAATCTTCAATCCCTTCACTGGAAAGATGTAGTAGCTTATGATTCTTTCTTTGATGTTGTCTCTCCCTTTGACTGTTCCTCTCCTTAATCATCTCATTTTCCTTTAACAATAATATAGATATACTCTCTCCCTTTTGATATTCTCTCCCTTACAGGTTACATCTCTCTTTTAGGATATCTTTTCTCCCTTAGATGGATATTTCATATGTATATATATTCTCTCTTCTTTGGATCTTCTCAGGATACTCAGTCCCTTTGAATTCTTAGGAACTTATCTCCCTTTGACAACAATGCCAAAGTAAACTTTGATCATGCCAAAGTTATATCCTTTCACCTTTTTATAATATACTCCTTGAATTTCCCTATCCATCAGCAATACAGTGACTCTGGTGTTGGGTGTAGATATGTACCTTGTTGTGTACTGATGTATCTTTGCAGCCCATCTCTTTTCTTATATCAACATGAATGATCTTCTGATTGTGGTATGGGATGATGCAGCCTCCTAGTCAGCTTACTAACCAATAGACAAGGGTCGGACCCCTAGTCTCTCTCTCGAGTACTCAAATGTATATTTTGGAAATGGCTATGTGAATATGTCAACTAATTGTTCCTTTGATTGAACATATTCTAGAACCACCACTTTCTCTTGCACTTGTTCTCTTAAGTAATGATACTTGATTGCAATATATTTTGTCTTAGCATGCATGACAGGATTTTTATAAATGTTTATTGCGTAGGTATTATCACAATAGATAATCATTGGTTCAAGAATTTTCATATTCATATCTTCCAATAACTGTTTGATCCATGCAATGTTAGAGCAGTTTACACCATCAGCCGCATATTTTTCTTTTGTAGTAGATTGTGAGATGCATCCTTGCTTCTTGTTGATCCATAGGACAAGTCTGTCACCCATGAAGAATGCTCCTCCAATTGTTCTCTTTTGGTCATCTAAGTTTCCATCCCAATCAGCATATTTATAGAATTGAAGCTCAAAATTGCCTTCTCTTTTATACCATAAGCCATAGTCTTCGGTGTTCTTTAGATATCTCAGAATTCTTTTGACAGCAGTCATGTGTGATTCTTTGAGATTAGCAGAGAATCTTGCAACTATTCAAACTACATGTGCTATATCTGGTCTAGTATGAACAACATACATTAGTTTTCCAATCATTGATCCATACAAGGTCTGATTTACCTCATTTGATTTTTCTTCTTTTGTCATCTTTCATCTGGTTGCCATAGGTGTTCCAACTAGTTTGGAATCTTCAATCTTGAATATCTTCAACACTTCCTTGATGTATTTAGATTGTGTGAGATATATGTCTGCATCTTGTTAAAGAATCTATAGACCAAGAAAGAATTTGATCTCCCTAAACATTGACATCTCAAATTCTTTGCTCATTTCATTAGCAAAGGATTTACATAACATATCATTACCCCCAAATATGATATCATCAACAAATATTTCAGCAATCAGAATATTTTCATCAGAATCTTCTTTTAAGTACAGACTTCTATTTTCACTTGTTCTTACAAATCCAATGCTTATGAGATAGGAGTGAATTCTTTCATACCAGGCTATAGGTTATTTTTTCAATCCATACAAGGATTTGTGTAGTATACATACCATGTTTCTCCTGTCTAGATAAACAACCCCTTCTGGTTGTTCAATGTATACCTCTTCTTCTAGTATTCCAATTAGGAATGCAGATTTGACATCCATCTAGTATACCTTAAAACCTTTGAATAAAGAATAAGAAAGAAGAATTATTACTCCTTCTATTCTAGCAATGAGTGCAAAGGTTTCTCCATAATCAATACCTTCTTCTTGTACATACCCCTTGCATACTAATCTTGTTTTATTCCTTGTGACTTCTCCATTCTCATTCAACTTGTTTCTGAATATCCATTTGGTACCGATGATATTATTTTCATCTAGTCTCGGTACTAATTTCCATGTTATTTTCTTCTCAATCTATTCTATTTCTTCATTCATAGCACTAACCCATTCTTCATTTTCAAGTGCAGTATTAACATATTTAGGCTCAAAATCACAAATTCAACATCTAGTGTTTCGTGACTTACTTCTTGTTCTCATTCCATCCTTCTTGTCTCCTATGATCTGGCTCTATGGATTTTGTCTTTTGACATACTTGGAAAGTATCATTTCATCTCTTTGTTCATCATTCTGATCATCATCTTGTCCTTCATTCTGATCTCCATCGCTCGGAACACCATTTTGAGGATTTTCCTAATTTTCAGTAATTGCAGCCTAATGCTCGGGTTCAATGTTCTGTTGCTCGGGAGTGATACACTATTAATTGGGTAGAGTGTTAGGTTCTTTAGTGTAAACAAACCTATTGTAGTCTTCTGGTTCTTTTTTGCTTTCCTCATCATTTTTCTCTGCATATTCATCTATTCTGATATTTGCACTTTCAATGATTTTGTTAGAGGACTTGTTAAGACATTTATAAGCCTTGGTCTTGGTAGAATACCCTAGAAAGATACCTTCATCACTTTTGGAGTCAAGTTTTCCATTTGTATCATCTTTAAAAATATAACATTGACTACCAAAAATTTTGAAGTAACTTACATTGGCTATGTATCCATACCATAGCTCATAGGGTGTCTTCTTGGTGTCTTTCTTCAATTTTACTTTGTTTAATATGTAGACAGCAGTACTAATAGCTTCCCTCTACAATGTTTGAGTGATTCTTTTCTCAATCATCAATGTTCTTTCATAATCAACAATGGATATGTTTCTCCTTTCAACAATCCCATTTTGTTGTGTTGTTCTTGGTGCAGAAACGTGTCTTTTAATTCCATACTCATTGCAATAGTTAGTGAATTCATCATAAACAAATTTCTCCTCTATCTGATCTTAAGAATTTTAATTCTTTACCACTTTGTTTTTCTACCATAGCTTGATACCATTTAAACATCTTGAATGCTTCTGATTTTTCTTTTAATAACATAACTGTCATCATTCTAGAATAATCATCAACAAAGAGAATGAAATATCTATCACCATAGTAACTCTTTGTTCTCATAGGTCTGTTAGCACTTTTTCTTGCAACACTTACCTAATGATGATGTTATACCTTGTATACTCGGATGCAACCTCTTTTAGGCAAGAGAAAGGCTAATTTCTAAGGATTGGATAATATCCTTCTTCATTTTTTAGCTCCACAGACTCAGGTAGGTTTTACCATTTAAAGATTACTGATATTTCAATCTATTCATTTGGTGGATTGTTTCATTCACTGGTTATGCACCTAAAACCTCACTGTAACAACTTATAGAGTACCTTAGAGATTGCAATGATTAATTTGAAATAGAGTACTATAAGCCAGGCTATGGTTTTGAGAACATAAACCAATGAGACAAGGATTTGCATCCTTCTTCCTTTTGTTTTTAAGAGGGATAAGCTAATGATTTACTCTCTAAAGAATCAACAAAATGGACATATCCTGCTGATATAAGTCCTTGATGAGTTCAGCTCATATGTTTTAGTAACAGATGTGTTTTAATTGTTTTGAATAGTTTTGAAAACCTGGATGATGATAGATTATCAGATCAAGACCTAGATCAGTGCCTATCCTTTGGGTTACGGAGTCAAAAGCTTAAAGTCTCACAAGAACAAAATACTGTAAGATGCCTTACAACCTACATGCAATTGGGAAAATTTGCCTTAAAAATTACCTGATTACCTCTAAAATACTGTATCAAATATTTAAATACTGATATGCTTCCTTAAAACACTCACAAAACTTAGTTCTTTGCATGAAAGAAACTTGCAAGTAATTAGATAGTCACCTTGTAACCAAAATCCTTCAGAGTGCCATACAATCTTAAGCATAAAAAAGAATACACAGGAAATAAAGAGACAACAATAGAGAAGAGTAAAATTGCACCGTATTTTATTGATGTAATCCTTCTTTCATACATGAAAAAGCTTTGAAGGTTGAAAGAACACAGACAAAAATTTAGAAAGACTGATTTTTACAATATTTTTCATCCTCTTTAAAATACAACTCTCTTCTATATATATAGGTCTTCAACCATCTTGGAATCCTTCTCAAAAGGATACTACAAGCTTCAGATGATCTTAGAAAACCTAACCCTAAAACTACAAAAGAGACAAAAAGAAAGAGAGAAAAGAAGCGATGGAATGACCAAGTCAAAAAGATGGAAACAGATATTCTTTGTTCTTCTCCCGATCTGGAGAATTCAATCTAATAATATACATAGTATATGGCAGTAGTTATGTCGAATCTAGATGACAATGCTTTTATATTCACCTACATTCTCCTTTTGCAATAACTATCCTCTTCATCTTCAATAGTGAGGCGCCAAGTAGTCACCCTTACTCATTGTCCAAGATTTCTTCTTCAACTGCTGGCTTCTTTCTCTTGGGCGTAGTCATCAACTCCCATGCTTTCACTTCATCATCTAATGGCCACTTGAAGTCTTGAGTACTCTATATCTACACTTTTTTCCCATCCCATCTAGCATTAGTGATATTCTTGACATCTACTAGAAACTTGTTGATATCAGTTTCTGCCTTGAAATTTTCATCTAATATCTTATTGAATCCCTCTATGTCCACATCTATCCCCAAAATAAATGCCTCATCACTAGGCATTTTGTTTTCAAATTCATTCCTCCAGGCATCTAACGCCTTTACTTGATCATCATCTCCCCTTAAGGAAGAAACAAATTTATTAAAGTCATCAGAAAAGAGGCTTAATTTTAACTCAATTTGATTCAATTTTCCCTTAAAGAATGAGAGAGAAATATTAACCCTTTTGATCTCATCTTCAACTTATGTCACTATCTCTGTCAAATCTGATCTTAGGGCTTGCAAAGATGCTAGCTTTTTAAATAATTGCACCCTAGTAGACCATTTAGTAATATAGGGGTTTAAGATAGCCAGATGCCCCATCACCTCTGTATGCAAAGATGGAAACTTATTATAGGCATTGAGTACAACATCAATCTTATCTTTTAGAATTTCAATTCTATGTTGTAACACACCTTTTAATGCTCTCAAAGCAATAGCATTTCCTTTCTCTCCCTCAACCTTTTCCTCAACCACCTCTTCAAACTTTTCCTTGTCCTCAATTTGCAGGGGTTGTGGTTGCATAGGCACATACATCACCTCAAGTTTCTCTTCCAACTCTTTCATTAATCTTTTTATCACCTGATCTTGTTGGTGCACCTGTATATAGCACAACTCTCTATCTTTTGCCAATGCACTTGTCTCTTCTAACAATGTGCTACACTTATCAGACAACTGTTTAGTTTTGTCTTCATTTAGGTGAGCCCAATGTGTCATGATTTGGGATATTTCTAAATCCCCTGTATTCTACATTGTCCACACCATCTGACTACACACCGTATTTTCCTAAATGTTCACCACTTGGGGCTTTTGATCTTTTGGACACAGGTTCCACATTGCAAAGGCTTGAGACTTTGGGCTATACCCAAATCCTTTTATCACATCTCCCATCTGAACTTCACTAGCCATTTTGAGATCTGGTTTTTTTCTAATCTGGTCAATGATGAAGGTGGATGCCAAATCCTAGCCCTCAGCCAACAATATGCCAATTCCTAGTACCAATTTCCTGGCCTCCTCAGGTGAAATGTCCTCACCTTCAAGATCATAAGATTGTAGAGCTACCAAAGCCTCATTTGTTATGGTTTCCTTACCATCAACTGTCAGTTGAGCTCTTATCTGCTATTTCTTGTACCATCTCAGGAAGTCTTTAAACTCCTTAGTTTTGACAAAGTTGTCATCATTCAAAAATTCTTGCTGATGGATTAGTCTTTCATCAACACAAGCCTTAAGAGGCAATTCAACATTATCCTCCAAATCAGGTTGTTGCTTCTTGCCCTCCCTAATTGCCTTCCTTAGGTTATGATCATATAACCTATTTCCAGGTACTAAGGCTTTAGCCTTATCTCATTTCTTATTTTTCCCTTCAATTGAAGGTTGACCTATTTCTAATTTCTACCTCTTAGCAGTAGGCTCTTCCACATCATCAGATTGTGTCACCATTGTCAAATCAATAATGTGGCCCTCTGTTCCCTGCAGTTATGGTACTTCAGTAATATCTTGTTGTGGTGGAGCATACCTATTAGGACGTGCATAATCACTATCACTACTACTATCATATTTGGATTCTGAGTGATCAGGCCCTTGGGCACCTTTTTTGTCAAGAACAGTCTCAAGCTGTTCTTTGAGCACATAATAGTTGTCTATCATGGCCTTAATCTTGTCAAAATATGGGAGATTAGGGTAAAAACCATCGAAATTCATCCCATTTCTCTTTATTTGTCTTTCAAGATTTAACAACTCTTGAATCCTCAATCTTCTTGTCTGAATGTCATCCTCATCCAAGATGTTTCTTGTTGCATCTTCCTCTATGCATTCACAGTGAACATTGGTATTGGGGATTGTAGGAGTATACAATTTTCTCACCCCTACCATAAAACCTTCTAGGTCAATATATCTATAAGGGGCTAACCCCATTCTGTATCCTTCTAGCCACTGGCCCACTGCATCAATAGCACCTTTGCCAATTGTAAAGTTAAAAATTCTGAATTGCCTAAGGGTCAAAGTCCCCTTTTTGTGTGGCACAAAATGCTCATTGTCAGTTAACAAGAGCTACCATATAAACTCCATTGCAGCCACTCTTGCTGGTACATAATAGGGTAAGAGATGAGGTGGGTGAATACACCCATATACTCTGATGATTGTATAATTTTCTTCCAAGAAGAAATCACCCCAATTATGCTTTCCTTCCCACTTATTTGTGTAGTCACATGGCCTCAGCAGTTGCATAATCTTCAATGGGACTCTTGTTCAGTTGATTTCCAGACTTTGTACTATTGGATATACAATCCAATTTTGAAAAGCACAATAATCACAGTCCTTAGACATGTAATTCCAAACCCTCACCCAAAATTGGATAGGATTTGGTCCTTCCTGGTAAAATCTCTGAGGGGCCAAATTGTCAACATCCATGATTACAAAATTGAAATGCAACAGGAGATGCATAAGGATGGAGTAGTGTAAGAACTTGGGCTCCTTCTCCTTTGGGTCTTTCATCTTCTTCTGAGTGGCAATGAAACCCTCATGCATGTCATCAATGATATGTTGAATGTAATCATAACTGGTGTTAGAGTGGACCTCTTGTAGATCCAGCACCATCATCAAAATGCCTGCATTGATCTTTTATGCTTCACCATCTATCCCTAGCACTCTACATAGGGCATAGGCAACATACTTGATGTATAAGTGTAAATCCTTGTAATAATATGGGCTTGTCCCAGACACAGGATCTAAATATTTCCTCACTTCCTTCAGCATATGTTTCTGCAACTGGCCTCTAGCAATACCAGGCTTCAAACTATATCTCTGTTGCTGCTTTGTCATGTCAATTCTAGTAGACATAGTGCTATATAAGCCAAAGGCTTGCATGAATGAATTTATGTTAAGTATCAGCAGGGAAGTGCCATCATTCCTTTTTATTGTTTTGGACAAAACATCATAATGACTGGCAAGATCAAGGAACAAGTCTACATCTACATAGACATCAGGAACAATTAACCTAGCTAAACCATAGGTCCAAGGGTTTGACACTGGAATAGCATTATCAGAATTCTTATAAAAGTAATTAAAATTTAAAAAACCTATTGTTCCTGGAGTGTCAGCATCTTGTATATCTCGATAATCATCAATGAGCACATTAGCATTTTCTCTTTTGTTCTGAGTTGAGCCAGGAAGCAATCTGAGGAATTCATCAGAGTAATTTACTTTTCCCTTGGCCTCTTCTTCTACCTTCTCACTTCCCCCACTGGTTGAGGCTACACTGACCGCTCTGCTCATGTTTACCATGCCTGAATCTCCTCTTTTTTACCAATATTGAAACAAATATACCATTGAGATTCACCTACTTCCCTGTGCACAATTCTCTGGAAATAATGAGCTTTAAGCAACAGAAAACCCTGCAATCTTCTAAATTTTCTCTCTATCAAAATACTTAGCTCTTCTCATTTTGGAATTTTGAAAGCAAGATGAATGCAAATGAATACACAATCAACTCCTTATAGTAACTATTTGAAGTACATATCTCATGATTTTGAGAACATCAATTCTATCTTTAATTCAACATACTGCAAACTTGATTGAAAACCTAGCAATAGTCCCATGAGCGTGACAGGAAATCAAATTCATAAAAATGAATCCTCAAAAAAATCTTATAGAATTCAAATGAGCTGACATGTCTTTCTATGATTGGCTAACTGTCATACATCTCAGCTACCCTTTTCTGCACAGTAATCAAAATCTAAGCCTCTGATTGGTCGATGAGTGATTCACACTCTCATATCTGATACTACTGCCTTTTCTTAAAATTTGGTATCAAGCGACCATGCGACTACATATAATTTCTCTATCGCTGACCCCAGTCCTTAACCCATGATTTCTCTGGAGACATAGCGACTATACAACTTTCCTTACTTTCATTAACCTCAGTTATCATTTGGCGATCACGTGACTATGAGGAAAACAAAGTCGCCAATGATTTTGCACTAACCCACATTCTTTTTGGAGACTATGTGACTAACTGTCACTTTTAGCTTTCACCATTATTTTTTAGTCGCCAAATGTCTTCTTTCCTTTGCTAGACCCCGCGACTACCCTTAGTTGCCCAATTGTGGAATACAAATGTTAAGTGTTAAAACTTCTTGAGACAACGCGATAGGTACCATGCCCTTTACTTTATCTAACAACTTTGCGACATACCCTTAGCCGCTGAGTCGGGATGACTTTTCCTTTTGGGCTCTTTTATTCTCAGACTTTGCGACCACTGTAGGATCTTTTAATGACTTCATCTGACGGTTGTCTCCTAATTTCCAAGAAATCCATTATACCTTTAAAATATTCTAAGACCTTGCGACAAATAGAAACCCCTAATGAGTCTCGTAGTCGCTGAATGAGTTTTTACCTTTTGGCGATCAAGTGATCATTCTTTGAAGTCCACTTACCTTCTAACACATGTCTCATTGCATATTGAAAGCTGAGTCACCTCAAGAATCTAGCGACAACCTGACTGTTCTTTATCCCAAACTGTAAATGGTTAGTCACAAGGGCTCAGAAAATTTAACTTAACTGGCATCCTTTCTGGAGATTGTGTGACTAAATCTTTGCACATCATACTTAACCTCAGACCCATCTGGTGATTATGTGACATAAAGAGATCACGATGTTTTATGATAAACCCTTAACATTTGAAAAATTCATGCAACACCGAGAGCTATCGGTGGGCCCCTTCATATACTGCTGGCCTATTTAATGATCCCATGACTATGCAATACAAACTAAATCACTAAGTATGGGAATGCCAAAGGAATATTCTAATGTTGCATGAGACTACGCGACATAAGCTAATCACTAAGTCTGGGAGAAAAAAGGAATATGCCATTCAGTTTATGCGACTAAGCGATTAGAATGCAGCTCATGACTTAAGTGAAGCAAAAAGGTAACAGTGAAACATAAGCAAAAAGACCTTAGGGTTTATTTTCAATTTGGAACAACGAACAAGACCTAGGGTTTCAAGGTTTTTTGCACATTCTCATAGATTCAGACTTGAAAACCTGAAAACCTTAGCATGGAAAAGGCATAAGGACTGAGAGACTTCTATTTTAAACATAGAATCAGAGGGAAGACCACAAAGCTTAGGGAAACAAGCCAAAACTTGGAATACAACCAACAATGGCTCTAATTGAGGATGGTTAAATGCAAGTTTATACCGAGAACCACAGAATCTCTGGTTACAGACCACCACAAAAAATGGAGCAGAACACCAAAAACAGAAAGGGAAATATTTACAGAACTTACAAATAGGGAAAGGAAAAGCTACATATGATACATATTTACTTGTTCACCACTTTGATTTTTAGTTAAAGAAGGGCTTCAAAAATTGCCCATGCATAGGCAACTCAAAAATTTCTCCCTCCATATTTTTCAACAAATATGAGTCTTTGCAAAAATGTGCTGAGATTATATAAGGTCCTAGCCATAAAGACTCAAATTTCTTGTGTTTACCTCTGTCCTCTACCCTTGCATTCCATTGGAGATTTAAGTCACCAGCCTGAAACTTTATGTTAGTAGCCCTTTTGTCAAACAAATACTTCATTTTTCGTTGTAACCTTATGTTCTCTCTCTGACTATCTCTCCTTGTTTCATCTAATTCTATCAGATGTATCATCTTGTCTTGCATTGGGTCAGAGACATCTAAATGTTCTTCTTGTATGAATTGGTAAACAGGTATTAAATTGTTCATTGGAAACCTTGCTTTTAAACCATATACCAATTCAAAAGGGGACTTACCAGTTGCCTTCTTGAGTGTTATCATATCAGCCCAAAGAGCTAATTTCAACTTTGTATGCCATGTTTTCTTATTTTGTTCCAGAGTCCTCTTCAGTATCTTCAATATGATTTTGTTGCTAGACTCAGCTTGTCCATTAGCCTGTGGGTGATATGGGGATGAGTATGACATTGCAATCCCATACCTTTCACAGAAACTTGTCATTTCTTTTGATCTATAACTCATAGCATTATCCATTACTAACTTACTAGGCACATCAAACCTAGTTAAAATGTTATCCATGAGAAACTCAGTAACCACTTTGCTTGTTGCTCTCCTTGTAGGGATAGCTTCAATCCATTTAGTAAAGTAATCAGTGGCCACCAATATCTAGCTATGCCCTACACTAGATTTCTCTTGAAATTCACCAATAAAATCAATCCCCCACATAGCAAAAGGAGCCTCAATGCTCACTGGATTCAGTAACAGAGCACCTGCAAATTTCAATTTTCTGGAAAACCTCTGACATGGTTGACATTTCCTGACATGAACATATGTATCTTTGAACAAGGTAGGCCAATAATATCCTAACCTCAAAATTTGATGGGCGGTGGTCTTAGTAGAAAAGTGACCTCCACATTCCCCTTCATGCATCTCAGTCAGAACTTTCTCAGCTTGGTGTTTGTCAAGGCACAACAATAGTATACCATTCTTATCTTTCTAAAACAAATCTCCCTGGATCAAGATATACCTTTGAGTTTGTAATTTCAAACTCCTCTTTTGATTTTCAGACAAATTATCAGGGCACTTAGCATTTTTGAGAAAGAAAACAATGTCTGCATAATATGGTTGCCTTTCTATACTAGTAACAGCTTGGTCATGTATTTCTATTTGGTTTAGTTGTACTAAATCTAGGTTCTCTTCTGTGATATTTTTTGCCAAGCCCTGTCCTCTTATCAGTTTGGTGATATTAATTTCAAGGTTGAATTCTTGTAATCCACTTACATCTCTTACCATTAACCTCTGACTGTGTAAGGATATCTTTTACTGTTGAATGAGTAACATAGGCCTACACCTTAGCACATACCAAGTAGGGCCTAAAATACTTTATAGCCTTTACCAATGCATAAGCCTACTTTTCCATTATTTCATAGTTAAGCTCTGCAGCCTGCAAGGATCTACTATAAAAAGCTATGGGATGTTCAAATCCTTGTTCATCCTTTTGAAGCAATATGGCAGTAATTGTATGAAATGAGGCAAATGAAAGAAAAGAGAAAGGCTTAGTGTAATCTGGAGATTTCAAAACAAGAGCCTCTTGCACTACCTCCTTAATTCTTTCAAATTCTTCCTGAGCTTCCTCATTCCAAACAAACTTAGCATCTTTCTTTAACAATTTTACAATGGGCTTAACAATTTCTGCAAAATTGACTATAAATCTTCTGACAAAATTTATCTTCCCTAAGAAGGATTGCACACCTTTTAAATTCTTTGGAGCAATTACTCTTTGAATTTCCTCCACTCTCTCAGGGTCTATCCTTACCCCTTCCTTAGACACTATATGTCCAAGCAACTTTCCCTCTTTGACTGCAAAATTACACTTCTTAGGGTTTAGTGAAACACCATATTCTAATGCTTTGTTAAAAATCTTACCCAGGTGATCACAGTGGTCAATAGCCCTTTTGGAATATGCAGTCAAATAATCTTGATAAATAACCATAAATAGATCTATAAATCCCTTGAAAGCAACATCCATGGCTCTCTGAAAAGTTTCCCCTGCATTTATTAATCCAAAAGGCATTCTGATATACACATATGTTCCCCAAGGATTAGTAAATGCAGTTTTATACTGCTCTATTTCTTTAACTAAAACCTAGTTGTAACCTGAAAAACCATCCATCATGGACAAAAATTCACAACCAGTCACCTTATGCAACATTGCTTCCATATTTGGCAGTGAATATTTATCTTTCAATGAAGCAATATTGAGGTTTCTGAAATCAACACATAGTCTGATGTCACTGTTTCTCTTTCTAACTAGCACTAAACTTGATACCCATGTTGAATGTCTAATGGGCTAGATTATCCCTACATCTTTGAGTTTCATTAACTCCTCCTGCATCTTGGGAGCCAACAAGGGGTTAATAGGTCTTTGTTTTTTCCTGAATGGCTTCACATCTGACTTCAAAGGGATTTCATGCTGAAAAAGGTCTTCTCTATATGCTTTCAAGTGGTCATACGACCAAGCAAAGACATGTTTGTATTTTCTCAGTAGCTTGATCAGATTTATTCTTACATGAGAATCCAAACCCTTTCCAATATAAACTATTTGAGGATTATTTTCAGATCCTAATTTTATCTCTTCTAGATCCTCAACATTAGCATTGCTCAACTTTGATGTATCATTTTGCTGACTTATAAACAATGCCTCAAGTTCAATGAAACCCTAGGAATCTGGTTAGAACTTAATTGGACAACTTCATTTCCAAAGATATAATATTTTCCATCATCATGTTCTAGTAAGGAACCACAATCTATACTTTGATTATCATAATGATCTAAACATTGCATGAACCTTAAAATATCTTGATCATCCTGGAACACCTGTCAGTTGTATATGTTGTCTGGAACAACTAGTCTTGTTTTGACTTCAAGTATTGATACTCCATGTAAGGTCAAATCATCATTTTTCATAGCCACATTTGCTAGAAAATCAGCTATAATATTTTTTGACCTTTCTAACCAATTTATATTAAAAGCATCAAACATTTCAAGTTGATCCCAAATAGCATGTTTGTACATTTTCAATCTATCATTCT
>MU223373.1:2936502-2968854 GCA_018584345.1 Thuja plicata | reverse complement strand
TCTGATCTTAGGGCTTGCAAAGATGCTAGCTTTTCAAACAATTGCACCCTAGTAGACCATTTAGTAAAATAGGGGTTTAAGATAGCCAGATGCCCCATCACCTCTGTATGCAAAGCTGGCAACTTATCATAGGCATTAAGTACAACATCAGTCTTATCTTTTAGAATTTCAATTCTATGTTGTAACACACCTTTTAATGCTCTCAAAGCAATTGCATTTCCTTTCTCTCCCTCAACCTTTTCCTCAACCACCTATTCAGACTTTGCCTTGTCCTCAATTTGCAGGGGCTATGGTTGCATAGGCACACACATCACCTCAGGTTTCTCTTCCAACTCTTTCATTAATATTTTTATCACCTGATCTTGTTGGTGCACCTGTACATGGCATAACTCTCTATCTTTTGCCAATGCACTTGTCTCTTCTAACAATGTGTTACACTTATCAGACAACTGTTTAGTTTTATCTTCATTTAGGTGAGCCCAGTGTGTCATGATTTGGGATATTTCCAAATCCCCTGTACTCTACATTCTCCACACCATCTGACTACCCACCATATATTCATGAATGTTCACCACTTGGGGCTTTTGATCTTTTGGACACAGGCTCCACATTGCAAAGGCTTAAGACTTTGGGCTATACCCAAATCCTTTTATCACATCTCCCATCTAAACTTCACTAGCCATTTTGAGATCTAGCTATTTTCTAATCTGGTCAATGATGAAGGTAGATGCCAAATCCCAACCCTCAGCCAACAATATGCCACTGCCTATTACCAATTTCCTGGCCTCCTCAGGTGAAATGTCCTCACCTTCAGGATCATAAGATTGCAGAGCTACCAAAGCTTCATTTTTTATGGTTTCCTTACCATCAACTGTCAGTTGATCTCTTATCTAATCTTTCTTGTACCATCTCGGGAAGTCTTTAAACTCCTCAGTTTTGACAAAGTTGTCATCTTTCAAAAATTCTTGCTGATGGCTTAGTCTTTCATCAACACAGGCCTTAAGAGGCAATTCAACATTATCCTCCAAATTAGGCTATTGCTTCTTGCCCTCCCTAATTTCTTTCCTTAGGTTATGATCATATAACCTATTGCTAGGTACTAAGGCTTTAGCCTTATCTCTTTCTTATTTTTCCCTTCAATTGAAGGTTGACCTATTTCTAATTTCTACCTCTTAGCAGTAGGCTCTTCCACATCATCAGGTTGTGTCACCATTATCAAATCAATAATGTGACCCTCTGTTCCCTACAGCTATGGTACTTCAGTAATATCTTGTTGTGGTGGATCATACCTAGTAGGACATGCATAATCACTATCACTACCACTGTCATATTCGGATTCTGAGTGATCAGGCCCTTGGGCACCTTTTTTGTCAAGAACAGTCTCAAGTTTTTCCAGTGAGCACATAATAGTTGTCTATCATGGCCTTAATCTTGTCAAAATATGGGAGATCAGGGTAAAAAACCCCAAAATTCATCCCATTTCTCTTTATTTGTCTTTCAATATTTAACAACTCTTGAATCCTCAGTCTTCTTGTCTGAATGTCATCCTCATCCAAGATGTTTCTTGTTGCATCTTCCTCTATGCATTCACAGTGAACATTGGTATTGGGGATTGTAGGAGTATACAATTTTCTCACCCTTGCCATAAAACATTCTAGGTCAATATATCTATAAGGGGATACCCCAATTCTGCATCCTTCCAGCCACTGGCCCACTGCATCAATAGCACCTTTGCCAATTGTAAAGTTAAAAATTCTGAATTGTCTAGGGTTCAAAGTTCCCTTTTTGTGTGGCGCAAAATGCTCATTATCAGTTAACAAGAGCTACCATATATAAACTCCATTGCAGCCACTCTTTTTGGTACATAATAGGGTAAGAGATGAGGTGGGTGAATACACCCATATACTCTGATGATTGTATAATTTTCTTCCAAGAAGAAATCACCCCAATTATGCTTTCCTTCCCACTTATCTGTGTAGTCACATGGCCTCAGTAGTTGCATAATCTTCAGTGGGACTCTGGTTCTGGTGATTCCCAGACTTTGTACTATTGGATATACAATCCAATTTTAAAAAGCACAATAATCACAGTCCTTAGACGTGTAATTCCAAACCCTCACCCAAAATTGGATAGGATTTGGTCCTTCCTGGGAAAATCTCTAAGGGGCCAAATTGTCAACATCCATGATTACAAAATTGAAATGCAACAGGAGATGCATAAGGATGGAGTAGTGTAAGAACTTGGGCTCCTTCTCCTTTGGGTCTTTCATCTTCTTCTGAGTGGCAATGAAACCCTCATGCATGTCATCAATGATATGATGAATGTAATCATGACTTAAGTGAAGAAAAAAGGTAACAGCAAAACATAAGAAAAAAGAACTTAGGGTTTATTTTCAATTTGGAACAATGAACAAGACCTAGGGTTTCAAGTTTTTTTTCACATTCTCATAGATTCAGACTTGAAAACCTGAAAACCTTGGTAGGGAAAAGGCATAAGGACTGAGAGACTTCTGTTTTAAACACAGAATCAGAAAGGGAAGACCACAAAGCTTAGGGAAACAAGTCAAAACTTGGAATACAACCAACAAGGTCCACATAGATCAGTATGGACTAATTCTATAATAGCATTAGATGTATTGGCTTTTCTCTTGAAACTAGAGTTTGTCATTTTACTTTTTTGACAATTCTTACACATTATATGCTCAGGCTTTGACATGCTCGGTAAGCCTCTTACTTTTTTTTAGTTCTTATCTCAATCATGTTGTCAAAATTCACATGACTTAATCTATTATGCCACAACCATATGTCTTCATTTCTATCTATTAAACAAGTGGTGTTTATATCATCAAGATAGAATAGGTTACCTTTTGTGTGTTCACCAGTTCCGATCAACCTTCCTGATTCATTGAAGATCTTTGCCTTTTTGTTCTCAAATGCTACTCGGTGACCTATGTTATTTAGCTATGAAATAATCAATATATTTTAATTAAGTCCTTTTACCTAGTATTCATTTTCACATTTGATCAGGTTGTTCAACATTATAGTTCCTTTACCTTCAACTGGATAAGGTGTGTCATTACCCGTTCTTACTGATCCACCATTATGGTTCCCAAAAGTTTCAAACTTTTGTTTATCACCGGTCATGTGGTGAGTGTAGCCACTATCTATAATCCATACATCATTCTTACTAACCTTAGATATGAGTGCAGTCTCTACATACCTTTCTTCTTTGTTTGAATCATCCTTTATGGCTACAAATACCATCTCAATGTCTTCATCAGATTTGGTGTCAGTGTCTCCATCTCTGTTCTTAGCTAGGTAACAATATTTCTTCCCTTTGTCTTTGTAGTCTCAGGTATCTCTTTTGTCAGATTGTCAGTTGCTTCGGTAATCTTTGTTGTCACTTCTATCAAACTTATTTTTTTGTGATCTGTCATTACTTCTTTGTATCTACCTTTGCCTCTTTGCAATCTTCTAGCCATTAGTGCTTCAATCTCATCAAGATATTGGTCATCACTATCACTTTCACTATCATTTCTCATAGTGTGTTTATGACTTGACTTACTTATTTTCAAAGAAGATTTGAATGCAGACTCAATAGATGGTAAGACACACTATTTCTTCTTCAAGCATGCCTCCAACTCCTCAGATAGCATTGACTACTTCTTTTATTCTACAACTGTACTAAGTGATATTTTCTCCTTCTCTCATTCTTAGGTCATCAAATTTACCTCTTATTCTTTCTGCCTTAGCTCTTAGTACATTAGCATCTCCTCCAAGTACCATCTTCAATTTGTCCCACATTTTCTTTACAGAGGTGTACGTTTTGACATCTTCAAATTCAGCATCGAAGAGTGAGGAAGCAAGTTCTATCATCATAAAACTATGCCCATTCTTTTCTCTTAATTTCTCAAGTGTGTGAGGTCTTGTAGGAAACACATATTCAGTATCCAAGTATTGAGTAACATCATTTCCAATACCTAATAGGTGGATTCTTATCTTGCTTTTCCATGATGCAAAGTTGTCCTTGTTCAACTTGGGCACATCTCGTTTGCTCATCTTGTGATCTTTTGCTTAGGTCTTGAAACCTTCCTTATAAGCACACAAGCTCTGATACCAATATTTATAATAACTAAGAGGGGGGTGAATCAGTGGCCTCAAAAATATTCCAATAAATTAACCCAAAAACTTATTACCACAATTATAAGCATCTAGTTATCTTCAGTCCTACAAGATGAATGCCTTGAAATAATCTCAACAAATAACTACTACTCGGAGTTCACTATTAAATCTTATTCTTATTGTTTACCAATTAGCTGTCTTTCATTTACTAAAATTTAGTAAATTACTTAGAGTATACTGATCAATCCATATTAGTTATTTGTAATGCAAAACACTAAAGTAATGACTCATAAACACATTGACACGTAGATTTTTAATGTCGAAACCCTTTTAAGGGAAAAACCACTTGGGACCGGTAACCCAAAATTTTCACTCTTCTAAAGTGATCTCGGTGAAGAGCCAACCCTGTTAAAGGTTACAAACATACTGTTAGAGGATTTAAATAGAATAGTTTGTCACTTGATATCTAGCATCTCTATGCTACCTTTTATGACCAAACCCTGTGTAGTTTGTCACTTGGTATCTGGCATCTCTATTCTATCTTCATGACCAAACCTTTTGCTACTCCTTAGGGTGTATCTCAATATATAAAGTATTTTTAAGTCGTTCTCAGTTAAGAGACTTTTTGATCCAATGATTAAATTGAAACAGTAACTGATATGTTCACATATACAACTATACTTTGCAAATTTTTAGATCTATTGTAAGCTCATAATACCTTTCTGATCGATGTATCTTTTCAATACCTTTGCTCCACTTCTTTCTTCTTGGTGATGTTGTGCTTCTCTATTGCTTGGTGTCTATAGAAATATAGCTCTTTCCTTAGCTTGATTGATCAGGATTGTGTGAAGTCTTTCACCAATTTCTCTTTAGCATCCTCTTCTCTATTCACCCCTAATTCCCAATGAATTATCTTGTCTCTTTATAGACATGATTTCACCATTTCTCAGTTCTTGACTTTATTTTTCTTGGTGTGATCCACAATTCTAGCCAATCTTTGCTTTAAAACTATGCTTATATTATCTCCTAATTTTATCCCGTAGATTTCTCTTTGACAACTGGAATAAAATAGATTTAAATCTATGGCTTTAAATTTTTGATAAAAATAATATTAACAACCAGTTAACTCCTTATTTAGCTCTTTCCAACTAATTCTTTTGTCATTTCTGAACTTCAGTTCTTTTCGGTGTTTTAACTCTTTGTTAGCTTCGATCAACACTTTAGTTCTCCTCGGCCATCTCCGTCGGGATTGTCTGTCCATCGGGGTTGTCTGTCCATCGGTTAATACTGTGATTCTTCTCATCAATAATACTTGTGATTCTGTTCATCAGTAATGCTTTCTCGGGTTTCTTGCTTGGGTATCACTGTGACTTTCCTCTCGAGGTTCTCTATCCATCAGGGTGCACTGCCCATCGGTGTTTGTTGTCACTTAGTGAATACTGATCTTTTATGCATTACTGAAAGCATAACCTTAATGTTTATGGTTCTCTGAAGTCTTTGACACTTTGTATATAACCAATCAGATTATATCAAGTTGACATCAATGACAATACAATACATTAACTAATTTAATGTCTTACATTAACTTTCTGCAGCTTGGTGATCATCAACTTAAAATCTTCAAGCATACAATTAGTTATAGTTCATCACATTTAATTATCTAATTTTCTTCTAATATTAATTAAATTATTTTATATTTAAATTAATCGATTCCTCCACTTGAATTAAGTAATATTTATTATTTAATTAAATGTTTTCTTCCATTTTCTCTCATAATTAAATAATTATTTTAATTAGTTAACTAAGTCTTCTATAATTAAATGAATTCTTTATTTTATTTAATTATTTGTTTTTCTCAATAAAAGCAATTCTCTCCTAAAAATAAATAAAATCTTTGTTTTATTTATTTATCTCAATCTTCTATAATTAAATGAATTTTTTAATTTATTTAATTATTTGTTTTATCAAAGAAAACAATTCTCTCCTAAAAATAAATAAAATCTTTATTTTATTTATTTCTCTAAAATCTTCTCCAATTAAATAAAAAAAATTAATGTATTTAATTCACTTTTTGAAGAAAACTTCTTCTAAAATAAATAAAATCTGTCTTATTTATTATCTTCTCTCTTGCACATAATTAAATAATTTTTATTATTATTTAATGTTAATTAAGTCTTCAATTTCAACCACCTCTCAAATAAAGCAATATGTTTTATCTAGTTTTAAAACAACTTTATTGAATCTTGTCCATCCAAAATAAATCTCTGTCTTTGATCTCAACCGTCCATTCAATTCTGAAATCTATATAAATCCCCTTCAAACCCATATGAAGGATTGTATTTTCTTTATAGCAATTAACTTATTCAGGTTCAATTCAAGCAATCAAATAATCGATCAATCATTTTATCACAATTTCTTGAATTTTCCAAGTCAAAGCATTGTTAGTATCAACTATGAGCACCATTCAAAATAACATTTCAAGAGAAGAAGAGAGAAGCAATAGAAGCTTCAGATATTGAGTTCGCATTTATTTGTTATTCTCTTTTGGATATCTATTATTTTATTGTTAATAGGCTCATTCTTAGTAGTTTTTGATTTATTGCATATCAATCAGTACTACTAACTCCCTTGTTTGGAGTGTGCAGAATTAGGTCTATACACTTTCAACTAATGAGGATGGAGGAATGAAAGATTTGATTTGATTGGTTTGATTATAGTCTAAGGATGATTGATTACACTCCAAGAAGGAATGATGATCTTGTGATAATGAAGAGGTGATGAGTTGATTTGAGGTTTAAAGATCAACAATGAGGTTTGTTTAGTTGTATTTCTCAAAATGGATGAAAGCGTGATTCACATGAATTTTGGCCATCATACAATAAAATTTGATGTTGAAGATAATAGCGTCAAATTTATCAAAGCCCTTGATTTCTTACCTAATTTATTTGGTTATATGTTGATATTCTTTGGCCTTTCTATTAACTTCTTTCTTCTCTCTATAAACATGAGGAACTAAGAGTTTCACTTGTTAGAATAACTGAGGGGGGGCGAATCAGTTAGACTCAGTGCCCTCACAGAATTATCCTATAGTACCAAATTCCTTCATATGTAAATCAAAGCAAATTCAATCATATAAAACTCTACTTGGTGAAAATATAAACTGTGATTTCAAATCTTACTGTTAAGTTATCTACCGAGTATCAGTAAATTAATCCTATGATTACCGATCTAGGTCAATAAAATAAAGTGTAAAAAAAAAAAAAAATCCACAAGATTCATACACATTGACACATAGATTTTTAACGTGGAAACCTTGCTAAGGTAAAAACCACCTAGGACCAGTAACCAAAAATATTTTCACTCTTCTGAAGTGAGCTTGGTGAAGAGCCAACCCTGTTAAAGGTTACAATGCACACTGTTAAATATGACCTTGTTAGAAGATTTAAAAATACCATTTCTCTCTTGACCATGCATTCACTATGGGGTCAACAAGAAAACAATCAACATTCTCTGAATGTTATAATAAGGATTCACTATCCCACTTGGTTAAGATATTTATCTGTAACAATGGTTAAACTGATACAGTAAGGATCTGATTCAAATACAACTCTAATTTGCATATATTCAGATCTATTTTAAGTACATAATACCTATGATCAATTTTTTCACTTTAGTTCATATCATACTTGTTCTACTCGATAATCCTCTTTCCTCTATTTTTCTCAGCGATGTCTACAGAATTACACTTGTCTCTTATATAGACATCATTTATCATTTAATTTTCATCCTTCAAATATTAACTCTTAATCTCCATCATTCGTTTTCCTGCTTGATCCTTCCTCAGTAGTTGTGTTAAAACACATTTCAATCTTTGTCGTCTGATCTTCCTTGAATTTTCATAATCATTTGATCAAATAACAAACTTTATCTTTTACCTCGAAATCATCAATTGTCAGCTTAGCATTTTAGTCAGCCTCAATTAGATTTAATTGCTTAATCATAGTTGTGTCAGCAATCCCTTGCTCGGTTAACACTGGCACTCGGTATACACTGTGTTTTACTCAGTTTACACTGTCACTCGGTGTATACAAAAATCTTCATTTTTTCAACCACATAAACATTGTTTGTTCCAAAATATTTAATACATAACAGATGTTTTCCACCATAATAATACTCAAATAAGTTGACATCAATGACAATACATTAACTAATAATGTTTATCATCACTTCTGCAACTCGGTTGAATATAAAAAAATGACTTCAAACATATAATCAATTGTAGTTCATCAATCTCTCCCTTTGGCATTGATGAAAACAAAATATAAAATATGCAATATAATATGCCATACAAAAAATACCAAACTTTTGTTCTACAACTGCAAAAAGTCAGTAGCTCTCCCTAGCTTGAATATAAACTGTGTTAATATAAACAAAATATGTACTGTGCAGACTCTCCCTGTTGTTTTGACTTTTCAGCTCTTGAATCTCTCTGTAGATTAGATATGTCTCTCCCTTTCTCTTTTCTCCCTTCGATGGATATATATATATTTCATTGATCATTTCTCTCCCTTTGACACCAATGCCAAAAAGAAATATATAGCTCTTTAGTAGCCAAATGAAATATCTCTAATTTCAGTGTAGTGGGTACCTTTCAGTGTACTGATATCTTTGTTTTAGTTCAGTTCATCTTTGCATCAACATGATTGATATTCTAATTTCATGTAAGTTGATGCAACCTCCTAATCTTCTTAGTTACCAATAGACAAGGGACGAACCCCTAGTCTACCTCTCAAGTACTCAATGTATCCTTCAGTAAGGGTTTTGTGAATATGTCTACAATTTGTTCTTTCAATTGCACATATTCCAATATTACTTGTTTGTCATGTACTTGTTCCCTCAAGTAGTGATACTTTATAGATATGTGCTTTGTCTTTGCATGCATCACTGGATTCTTTTAAATATTTATAGCACTTGTGTTATCACAATAAATCATCACTGGTTCAGTGATCTCCTCATTTGTTCCTTTTAACAATTCTTTTATCCATGCTATGTTAGAACAATTTGCAGCAGCAGCAACATACTCTACTTCTATAGTTGACTATGATATGCATCCTTGCTTCTTGCTAATCCAAGTAACTAGTCTTTCTCCAATAAAGAATGCTTCAATAGTAGTGCTCTTTTTTTCATCTATATTTCTAGCCCAATCAGCATCTGTATAGACTTTCAATACAAATTTTCCTTCTCTTTTATACCAAATTCCATAATCCTTGGTATTTTTCAAATATCTAAAAATTCCTTTAACAGCTGTCATATGTGACTCTCTAGGATTAGCATAAAGTCTTGCAACTATTCCAATTGCATGTGCTATATCTGGTCTTGTGTGAACAACATACGTCAATTTACCAATCATAGATCTATACAAAGTTTGATTTACCTCAGGTGTCTTGTCCTCTTTTGTCAATTTACATCCTGTCACCATAGGTGTTCCGAATGGTTTTGATTCCTCCATTCTGAATGTCTTTAGTACTTCCTTTATGTATTTTGATTGTGTAATGTATATTCCTGCAGTTTGTTGTAAAATTTGCAATGCTAGAAAAAAAATTGATCTGACCAAACATCGACATCTCAAATTCTTTCCCCATTTCATTAGAAAATGAAGTGCATAAGTTATCATTACCTCCAAATATGATATCATCAACAATTTTTTCAATAATAAGTGTCTTACCATCATTTCCTCCTTTTAAATACAAATTGTTGTTGTCACTAGTTCTAATAAATCCAATATTTATTAGATAATAATGCAGTCTTTCATACCATGCTCTTGGTCCTTGCTTTAGTCCATATAAACCTTTGTGTAACTTACATACCATGTGTGTCTGATCAGGATCAAAAAATCCCTCAGGTTGTTCAATGTATACCTCCTCTTCAAGTATTGCATTAAAAAATGCATATTTTATACCCATCAGATATAACTTGAATCCTTTATATGCAGCGTATGAAATTAGTATCCTTACTCCTTCAAGTCTAGCAACTGGTGCAAATGCTTCTCCATAGTCAATTCCTTCATCTTGTGCATACCCTTTACAAACCAATCTTGTTGTATTCCTGATTACATTCCCATCTTCATTCAATTTGTTTCTGAAAATCCATTTAGTGCCAATGAGATTTTTATCACTCAGTCTCGGTACTAATGTCCATGTATTATTTTTTTGTATCTTCTCAATTTCTTCATTCATGGAATTAAACCATTCTTCATTTTTTAATGCATCTTTAACATTTTTAGGTTCAAATTCACAAATTAAACAAGTATCATCTCTAAACTTACTTCTTGTCAATATGCTTTCTCTTTTATCTCCAATGATCTGATCCCGTGGATGGTGTCTTCTTACATATTTAGCAAGTACAGGTTTAGTTCTTGGTCCTTCATCATCTTCTTCAGTATCTACATTGTCTTTTGGTTCATGATCTTATGTTTCAGCATTTTCCTGATTCTTAGTTTGTGCTATCTATTGTCCGGTGATATTAAATTGTTTCTTGGTAAGGTTAGTCTGATGCCCGGTAATATTAGGCATCTGCATTGGTATAGTGTCAAGTTCTTCCTAGTAAACAATTCTACTGTAGTCCTCCGGTTCTTTCATGTTGTCTTCATCATTTAACTCAGCAAATTCATCAACTTTCACATTTGCACTCTCAATGATTTTGTTAGTTGACTTGTTCAAACATTTGTAAGCTTTACTCTTAGTAGAATATCTAAGAAATATTCCTTCATCACTTTTTGAATCAAATTTTTCATTTCGATCATATTTCAAAATATAACACCTGCTTCCAAATATTCTAAAATAGCTCACATTGGGAGTATTACCATACCATAGCTCAAGAGGTATCTTTTTTAAATCTTTCTTTAGTTGTACTCAGTTCAGTGTGTAGACTATTGTGCCAACTGCTTCTCTCCAGTATATTTGTGAAACTTTCTTTTCAATCATCAATGTTGTAGCACAATCAACAATTGATTTGTTCCTTCTTTCAGCAATCTCATTTTATTGTGGTGTCCTTGGTGCAGAAACCTATCTTTTGATTCCATTCTCATTAAAAAATTTAGTGAACTCATCAGAAATAAATTCACCTCCTCTGTTAGATCTCAAACACTTCAGATCTCTACCAGTTTCTTTTTCCACTTTTTCCTTATACCACTAAAACATCTTAAATGCTTCATATTTTTCTTTTAGAAACATTACAGTCATCATCTTAGAGTATTCATCAATAAATAATATAAAATATTTTTCCCTAAAATAGCTTTGTGTTCTCATTGGTCCACATAAGTCTATATGAACTAACTCCAAAATGTCATTAGATGAGAAATTCTTGCTCTTGAAACTAGATTTTGACATCTTACCCATTTGACAATTTTTGCACATTACATGGTCTGGTTTAGTTAAGCTTAGTAAGCCTCTAACTTTTCTTTTTCTACTAATCTTAACCATGTTGTCAAAATTTACATGACAATGCCTTTTGTTCCATAACCATATATCTTCATTCTTTTCCAATAAACAAGTAGTTTCAGTTGTGTCAAGATAGAATAAGTTACCTCTTGATTGTTCACCAGTACCGATCAATTTTCCTTTTCCATCATAGATTCTTGCTTTTATGTTCTCAAATGCAACTCGATGTCATGTGTTATTCAATTGTGAAACACTCAATAGATTGTAGTTAAGTCCTTTTACCCAATAATCATTTTCACATTTTATTTGATTGTTCAGCATAATAGTACATTTTCCTTTTACTTGACAAGGTGTATCGTTTCCCATTCTTACTGATCCTCCATCATAATGTTCAAGAAATTCAAATTTACCTTTATCACCAATCATGTGATGTGTACAACCACTATCAATAACCCAAATATCATGTTTTCTAACTTTAGCGATAAGTGTTGTTTCTACATACCTTTCATCTTCATATGAATCATCTTTTAAGGCTACGAACACTGTCTTAATATCTTCATCACTATCAGATCCATTGTTATTATTATCTTTAGCAATGTAACAAGATTTCTTACCTTTATCTTTGTTATCATACTGTCACTTGCTTCTGAAATCTTGGTCATCCTTTCTGTCATTAGATCTATCATCATTCTTCTTGTTAGGGAATCTTGCAGCAAAATGGCCAATATCTTTACAGTTAAAGCATATCAAAGGTATTTTACCTTTATATCTTCCTTTACCTCTGTGTAATATTCTAACCATTAAAGCTTCAAGTTCATCAAGTTCCTTGTCATCACTATCACTATCACTGTTATTTTTTATTATGTGTTTGCTACTAGATTTGCCAATTTTAAAAGTAGATATAAATGCAAATTCCATAGATGGTACAATATTGTTGTCAAAGTTATTTAGCTCAAAAGAAATCAATCTTCCAACAAGACTATCAACAGTAATGTTATTTCTAGGTGCTGCTCTCATTTTATGTATTGCAGAAACTCTTATAAAATAAATAGGCAATAGAGTTCTAAGAATATTACTCACAATTTTGTCTTCATCAATGGTTCCACCAGATCCTCGAATAGCATTCACAACTTTAAGTTGAGTACTATATTGCGTGATGTTTTCTCCTTCCTTCATTTTCATGTCATCAAACTTTCCACAAAGGCTCTTGACTTTGGCTCTTAGTACATTTACATCTCCTCCATAAACTATTGTAAGCTTATCCCACTTCTCCTTGGCATTTATTCAAGTCTTGATGTCCTCAAATTCGGAATCCGTAAGTGAATAGGAAATATCCACCATGATAAAGTTATGCTCATGTTTTTCTTTCAACTTATTTACTGTCAAAGCTCCAGTAGGTAGAATAAATTCATTGTCCAAAAAATATTCAAGGTTGCTTGTAATTCCTGATAGGTATAATCTCTTTTTTTTTCCATGTCTGGAAGTTATCCTTGTTCATCTTAGGTGCATCTCTCTTATACATCCTGTGATCTTTAGCTCAATTCCTTGAAAACTTTCTGATAAGCACTCCTACACTAATAAGCATTGCTGCTCTGATACCAATTGTTAAAATAACTGAGGGGGGGTGAATTAGTTAAACTTAGTGTCCTCACAAAATTATCCTGCAGTCCCAAATTCCTCCAAATGTATATCAAAACAAGTTCAATCATATAAAAATTTGCTTGGTGAAAATATAAACTATGATTTCAAAACTTACTGTTAAGTTGTCTACCAAGTATCAGTAAATTAATACTGTGATTACCGATCTAGGTCAATAAAATAAAGTGTAAAGTAAAATAAAATTCCACAACATTCATACACATTGACACATAGATTTTTAACGTGGAAACCCTGCTGAGGGAAAAACCACCTGGGATCGGTAACCCAAAATATTTTCACTCTTCTAAAGTGAGCTTGGTGAAGAGCCAACCATGGTAAAGGTTACAATGCACACTCTTAAATGTGACCTTGTTAGTGGATTTAAAACTACCAATTATCTCATGAACATGCATTCACTATGGGGTCAACAAGAAAACAAACATTCTTTGAATGTTATAATAAGGATTCAATATCCCACTCGATTAAGAGATTTATCCATAAAAATGGTTAAACTGATATAATAATGATCTTATTCAAATACAACTCTGATTTGTAGATATTCAGATCTATTTTAAGTGCATAATACCTATGATTAATTTGTTCACTTCAGTTCATATCATACTTTTTCTACTCGGTAATCCTCTTTCCTCTGCTTTTCCCAGCAATTTCTGTAGAATTGCACTCGGTTCTGTCTTTAACCAATTTGATCAGTCATGCATCAATTTCGCATGTATGCTTTAGAATCTATGTGCATGTATATGTCTATTTCACAAATGAATCTCTTGTCGCTTACATAGACATCATGTATCATTTAATTTTCATCCTTCAAATCTTACCGCTTAATCTCCATCGTTTATTTTCCCGCTTGATCCTTCCTTGATAGTTGTGTTAAAAATATGTTTCAATCTCTGTCATCTGATCTTCCTTGAATTTTCATAATCATTTGATCAAAAACAAAATTTATCTTTTACCTCAAAATCATCAATTTCCATCTCATCATTTTAGTCAGCCTCAATTAGATTTAATTGCTTAATCAATAGTTGTGTCAACAATCCCTTGCTCAGTTAACACTGGCACTTGGTATACACTGTCACTCGGTGTATACATAACTCTTCATTTTCTGACCACATAAAAATTGTTTGTTCCAAAATCTTCAATATATAACATATTTTTTCCACCATAATAATACTCAAATAAGTTGACATCAATGACAATACATTAACTGATAATGTTTATCATCACTTCTGCAACTCGGTTGAATATCAACAAATAAATTCAAACATATAATCAGTTGTAGTTCATCATCACTTTCTTATGCTTTCCTAAATCGATCATGCTCCGTGGAGAGAGAATGTTAGTCAATTTGTTCAATGACAAGAACTAGTTTCAATCATACATCAAAGACATTGACTACGCTAAGTATACCTTGATTCAAATGGGAACATACAATTTTTGCAAACATGTGTCTGAAAACAATCCGAAAGGGACAAAGAAACCTTGAGGGATACACATAATTGTGACCTTTTTGATTGATAGGAAATTGTATGGCCAAGTAACCAATGTTTTGAAGACACTCAAGCAATGCCTACCTAAGGAAATTGTCTTAGCTTCAAAAATCTTTGCCCACAAACATAGACACACACACGAGAGCTAATCAGAATATGATAATCACCGAGCATGCAATGACTCCAGTCACAATGTCATATTAGCTGACTCCAAATGCTCAAGGTGGCACGAATGTGCAAGTATCTTGGGGAGGTTACTATCATCCTTGCACAAAGATTATCAAGCTTTTGAAGGTGAATCAGGTAGGTTTCTACTAACATCTCTTAGAAAGGGTCTTTGTTTAGATATATATTTTGTGTCCACGCAAGCACAATTGAGGCGTATAGCCCCACAAAGCACCTTGGCACAAGCAGTCACGTGGACATGATTGAGACCTTACAGCCCTAATTTTTGTTAGCGTGAGCTGAGTATAAGCTCAAAAGATATTTGACTTCCGAGGCTTTAACCCCAAGAAGTAAATTTTACTAATGTGATTTGTACTAGTGTGGCTTACACCTTGTTCTCACGTAGGTCATTCCCAAGAGCTTTTTTCCTCAATCGAAAAACCCAATTAAAGGATTAAATTGAAAAGGATGGATTGGCAATGAAAGGAGTCTAGATTTTTTACTTTCCCACATGGGGAAAAGAGCATACTCTCATATCCAATTTTTTTTTCTCCCAAACAATCAAAACATACGCTTGGTTCACAAAAGATTACTTGCCTAAGTAAAATCAAGCATGTATAGGTTTTTGATCTTCCCAAAAGGAAAGAGAGCATAATCCCCTAATGTTTGATTTGACCCACATAAGAAACCTCCTAATCAAGCTATGTTCCTAGAAAACACTAATAAGCACAATCGTTTGGTTGATGTGATTTTAGGCAACATGCAAGAGCACAATATGAGTAGTTTCAAATGACTTTCTTTGGCAAGCGGGTTGCAAGAAGGTCAGTTAGTAGTTTTCCAAGTGTTTGGTCTTTGAAAAGCATTTTGAATCAAGAAAAATCACCAAGATATTTGTTAGTAACCACAAAAAAATGAAAACTGGGCGCAGGTGCTGATTACAGATAGAGATGTTGATTTCATTAGCAGTTACTAATGACAAAATTTAGCAGAAAAACCTAAAACTACAAATTAAGATAATACCAATGGAGATACCAGTTCAGGGTGCAAACATTGAACGATGGTTTAGGCTAAATCGGTGTATGCGCAAATGCTAATGTAACCTACAAGACACAAAAAAAAACCCAAAACATGTAAAATATTATCTATTTCCAGTCAATCTCTACTAAAAACCTAAATTTTAGATGCCCAAAATTGTTAGAAATAGATTAGCATTAGTGTTCTTATGATGAATGATTTATTAGAAGTGATTTTTGCATTAGGACCCCTTAGGAAAATGAATCTCTTCTAAAAAAAGAATGCCAAGATAGCTAGAACCAGTAAAAACACCAAGAAAATCTACAAACAACAAGATTGTGAGTCTAGGATTTATCCCAATTATCTTATGGCAAAGTTGTCAATGTAGGTTGCAAACGTTGATTTAGCGAAGATGTCAAACAATGATTTAGTAAGAATCGGCGTATACGCAGACGCCTCTATGTAGATTAGAGACGTTGATCCATGAACTTGACGAAAGTTTGAAGAAAAAAATGGAGGATGTTTAAAAATTTAAAGGGACGTGGGTCCCACTTGGCATGCCAAAATGTATATGTATAAATATTTGATCTATTTAGGTATACATAAACAAGCAAATGTTAGTTAAAAAAATACATACATACAACAAGGATTGAACACACAACCTCCAATTGAACTAAAATGGAAGCACACTCATTCCATTTGATTTGTTCTTTTATGTAGGTTTGTGGGTATGGCTCTCCAAATGAATACAAGTTCTTCAAGAATGGATATGAAGCTAAATGCAATCTAAATGGAGATCAAAGAGCTCACAAAACTAGTATGAAAAACTAGTTTGCAAGAATGATCAAATAATACTGAGAATATGAGATTGTTATGCAAATGCAACTATCATACTACCATAATAAGACTAAGATGATATAACATACTACAAGATAAAAAATATAAACATGAACACTAACAATTACCTCTAAGATGATAACAATACAATAAGAAAGTAAACTAGCATGGTAACTCTACACAAAATGAATGCTTGAAAATGCAAAGGAGACTCTATTTATAGATTTTTAGGGCAAGGGTGAGGGCATGGATGAGGTGGCATCTATGTGGCATCCACATAAGAGCCACATAAGGGACACATAGGCTTAGAGGAGAGATCAATTTGGAGTATTTAATGCTTGAGTGGCTCAAGGTTTCTCACATATGTGTGAGCAAATTTAGGGAAATGTGTGGCAGACAAGAAGGTAGTTGTATTTAAGAGAGTTGGGCGGCTTTTGGAATGGGTTTCTCACACATGTGTGATCATTACATTAGCACTAAAAAGGTTAGGAATTACCTTTTTAGTAGGATAAGAGGATGATTAAGTGGGAAAGTAGGTTTAGCAAGTGATTAGGGTAGGAGTAGGGTAGGTATCTAGGTTAGGCTTTAGGATTTAATTAGATTAAATCAAGGTTTAGGGATGTAATTAAATAATTTAATCAAATAGGGTCTTAGGATGGGTTTAGGATTTAATTATTTAATTAAATCATGGGTTAAGGGTTTAGAAGGAAATGCTTGTTGGATATATTTAAATAAAATTTAAATACCTTGGAAAGAAGAGGATAATGAACCTATTAAATAAATTTAATTAAATAGGTAGGTGCAGGGAATTAATTAACTAAAATTAATTACATGGCTAAGGGTGTTAATTAAATAGGATTTAATTAACTAGAAGGAGATATTAATTAAATAAGATTCAATTAATAAGGTTATAGGATGATTTTAGACATCTACAGCTCCTTGAAATTGAATGAATACTTGATTTCTTGGTATGGATTTGAAATCTTTCTAATGGAGGTAGATTGTAATCAATGGATTGCAAAATGAGGGAGGTAGCTTTGTATTTATACCTCATGTAGCCAATTTGGAGCCCAAAACTCTAAGAGAGCCTTCTAGGATTTAAAATCCCATAAAAAACCCAAATGGAAACCATAATTAAAATTTTCCCACAAGCTATGGAGTATGGGTCAACTTCCTAGGTATGGGGTAAGTTTGACTCGCCCTATATCTACAATTTCAGGCTAAAATTCAAATTGAGGGCCAATCAGGATATTAAGATTTCAAAAATGTATTCTACGTCAAGGTTGAACTCAAGACAATTACAAAAGGCCACCCATAATTAAATAGGGCCTATGTATGCAAGAGGAAAATAAACGAGAGGAAATAATTAAAGAAGCACACCTAAAATTAAGGGTTTGCATAGAAATTAAATCCAGAGAGGACCTAAATTTTAATATTTATTAATCAAATACATAACAAAGTTCTATGATGCATAGGGAAATGACCACGTGCTAAAATGAGTGCTAAATAAGTATAAATTGTACACCTTCGCAAGGTACTTAAAATTTAAAATGCTTTAATACTTTTCATCACATGGATGAACCTTCTATAGGTAGATGCATCAATTTCAAGATCTTATAGATAAATAGATGATACAATTTGAATATAATTCTTCTAATATTTGCTAACCAATTGTTTTGTTGATTAGAACACACCATATGTTGAGCGAACACAAGAGACAAAAGAAAAAACATGTAATATGATGTATAACCTAGTTCATTCCAAGCCAGCGTCACATTTTATATCTTCACATCACACTTTTATTTGTGATACCACACTTCATGATGGCATGTTAGTGGTACATGTTGACAAAATTGGCTTTGAATATGTATTGTATTGTTTAAGTCACTCTTTCTTGTGTTGTATTCCATTTCTACTTTATATTTTTTTTTTCATGCTTGTTATGCACATCATATGATCATTTCACCTTTATATATTATTATTCATGCTTTATTTTCATCATATCGGGGCATCTTCTCTTCTTTTATGTTTAGATTATGTAATTTCCTATTTGTCATGATTAGCAGGCATATGTATTCCTACTAGTTTATGGCCTATCTCTACTTATGAAGGTACATAATTACCTATGTTCCTTGTTCAATTGTCATGTCCTCCTATGCCCCACTTTTACCACTCTTGTTTCCACATGTTGGTCATATGACCTCATGTTATAGGATTCTTAATGATACCTCATGATTCCTTATTCCCATGTTTTTTATTTCTACTTCTCATTCTATCCTTACTACACTTATTTGTCATGATCCTAGTGCTTATCATGTTTTATTATTCTATCATGTTATTCTTACATGTTTATGATCCTTATCATGCTTATATCTTAATGATTTGATTTTTGTGATTCTTTTGATTCTTATCATGCTTATACTTTATATATATATATATATATATATATATATATATATAGAGAGAGAGAGAGAGAGAGAGAGAGAGANTTTTGATTCTTATCATGCTTATACTTTATATATATATATATATATATATATATATATATATAGAGAGAGAGAGAGAGAGAGAGAGAGAGCCCGCATATATGACATTAACAATCCTTTTGTGAGTTATGTTTTAAAATGATAGAATTTTAGTCATTCTCATGGCTAAATGATCTTTACAGTCTTTCTACATGACTAGAGTCATTTGGTGCATTATTTGATTGATTAAATCCTCTAATATTTTCACTTAGTTAGATCTTTACCATTTTCTATACATGATATAATCTCTTATTTTTCTCATATTTACCTTTTACTATTTTAGAGGGTAGCTATGTTTAAAACAAGTTGTAGTTATTGTCCATTTTAAAATGTGATAATGCTACTCATTACATTTTTTTATTTTATAGGTTTCTAATGGAGTATTCATTGTGAGAAAAATTCATGACTGACTGACCATACTTATATCCTTTGTATAAAAAAGATCTAATTTCTACATTGAATGTTTATTTTACATTGAAATGCTTTTTCCTAGTAGTTTTCATGCACATATTAGTGGGGAATATGCGATGATGAAAAATGCATACCAATGCCCTATTCGCTGATGTTTTTTGTCCAATACAATTGCAATTCTTTTTAATGTGATTACAATTTTACAAGTGGCTAATTCTTGTACAAATTTGTCTCATGAAATAACCATATCTTGATTTGGTCATCACTCATCATCAAAGATTGGTCTGGATCCATAGACCTACTACTCATTACCTTGGATTCATTATGAGCACAAAATTGGCCCATTAGTTTTCATAGTTACACATTTAAACTGTGAAATTTTAAAGAATTAAATTCAAATTTAGGCCTTGTTCCAAATTGTTTTAGTCCTTGTTACCCAAACTAGTACACATTTATGTTAATTTGTATTCTATGTTCTCATTTTTAAAGTCATTCATTCATTTATTTGAAAATATCTAGGACCGTCCAGAAATCATTGAAGAGTAATTGAGTAGTATAATTCAAGCATCACATCAATTTACATCATCTTTGGTTTGTTGCACAATTATTTTCTATCTTAAAACCCTATTCTAGAATTGTTGTATTTAATAATTCTTGTATTTTATGCATGCATGCATTTAATAATTCTCTTATTTTATGCATGCATCCTTTAGGTTTTTGTTTAGGTTTTTTGATCTCCTTTATTAAGGATTGATCTCATTGTAATAACTCATTCTGATTAATTCAATCTCATTTATTCCTTCAATTCTAATTATTTTATGCACTTTCTTGTTTGAGGATTTTCTCTTATATGTGGTAGGTTATTTGCATGCATATGATTATTGGGCTTGTGGGAATTCATCAATTCGTGAATTCTAACATGGTATAAGAGCTTACCTTGCGGCTTCCTGTTCATCAATTTTGAGTTTTTTCTTACACTGAGGTTTTTTATGCATCTTGGGGCAATTTAGATCTCACAATTGTAAGGAATTTAAGTAGTGGAACAAATTCCTACACTAAACCTAAGGGGAGAATAATGTAAAAAATTTCTCATATCATTTTCATAGTTACAAAAACTTAACATAAATAAACATAAGGATAAATAACATTCATACCACAACACAAACATTTACGTGGGGAAACCCCTTTCAGGAGAAAAACCCCACACTCCAAAAGCAACCCACTATATTATTCAACAATAAAAAAAATTATAATATACTTGTAGAGAAAGATTATTTCAAGAGTATCGTCGATCAAAGATCTATATGTAATTAGAAAGCTATAAGACTCTTACACAAAACCTCCATCTCACACACCTCCTATATATGAGATACAATACAAGAAACTACCAAACGATATTACAAAACCATGGGCTAATACCACCCCAAAAAGAGGCGCCCATCTTATCTCCAATCAAAGATGCCCTATGATGTGTCAATACACACACCAACATGTGTAACTCCCTTTTACAACTCATTTACATGTTCGATGCATTTTTACATTTCCTATTTCAGGAGACCCAACTTTGAGAGACCATAACTTGTGAATTGTGTACCCAATTGGCTATTATAACCCCATTTCAAAAATGCCACAAAGCACTCTATAATCTCAAATGTGAAGCATCATCCTAGGAAAAGTTTGACCCCTTTTCAGAGCCTCTAAGGCCTTTAAAATTGAGTTCAAAGTTTTTGTATGACCCCGTCAAAAAACCAAAAACTTAATATCTTCAAAATCGGTCATGATCTTGCCACAAAACTTTACCAGCATGCTTATATATCCAAAATGAACCTCCAAAAACCAAATTGCAAAATTTATGTGCTTAAATGAATGAGCTGCTAAAACTATATGTCATATGTAACTGCAAGGTTGAGACACATTTTCCCATCAATCTCCCACTTGTTGAACACCTTGAAAGAAAGTGAAAAGGGAGTATCTACACCATCATTTAATTTTTGGGGGTCGTGAGGCCCATAGACTCCGAACACCATCTGAACTTCTTTATGCTCACAACCTTTGTTAATGAATCTGCAACATTCATCAAAGTCTCCACCTTAACCAACTTCATCCTGCCATCCTCAACCATATCTCTGACAAAATGATATTGAGCATCAATGTGCTTGGTTATGGCCTAAAAAGTTGGGTTCTTCTCTAGGTAGATCACACTCTGATTGTTGCAATAGACTGTTACTGTAATCACCCAAAAATGGTCTAGCAAACCCATAGAGCCTTTTTCTCAAATATTTGGTCTTAATAAATCCTAAAATCTAAAAATTTATTGCTAGACTCTAAATTATTTAGCATTTAATCAAACTTTCTTATATAATTTCAATCTTAACTTGTTAGATCAAATAATCAAGCATCAAAGCCTAAACCCAAAAAAGCATAAACATTGGGCTAAAACCAAAAAGTCCTAAGTGAACCCATTCACACATGGGTGTGCACTCAAAAATCAAATAAAACAAATAAAAGGGAGAAAATACCAATTTTGTCTTATTCTCCACAAATTTGACCAATCCAAATCACTTCTTCATCTCACATGGATTGAGAGGAATCGCATCTCCATCATTGATCAATTTCTTTTGCCTCTTAATCTCAACCACTCATTCCTTGGAATCTCTTATAAAAGGGATAGTTCTCTTGCTCAAAACATATAGAGAAGATTTGGAGTAAATTTATTATGTTATTTTCATTCTAGAGCTCTTTAGTATACTCTTAGTTTCTTTGCTTTCATGCTAGTTTCTTGCATTTCTTGCATTGTTAGCTTCATTTCTTAGCTTAGATGGCATTCTAGTTTCTTTTATAGCTTAATATAGATGCATTGTTCTTCTTATTTGATAGCTTAATCTTGCATCTTAGTTCTATTTCTCATAATGTTATGCATTTTAGCTTGTTATTTCATGCATTTCCATTTCCAAGCTTTCAAGAGCTAAGTATGCAAGTCTATGCATCTTTCTCACTCCTCTTTGTATTGAATCTTCCATTTTGGAGTAGTCAAGTCACCGATTTCTCTATGTCCAATCTAATGGACAGCTATGAGAATCATACTCACTTCAACTAGGAAGCAATAAGCTGATTTCAAGGGTTTTTAGTTTAGCACTTTGAATCTCATGTTTTTCTAACCCCTTGATATAATGGTTTATTGAAGTGTTTGGTTGCAGATTTTTGATCACACATTTTTGGCGCCCGCCGTGGGGTAGAAAGTTGCGTTTTACTCCATTTTCAAATTTTCTTGTAAATTTTCTATGAAACTGCACTTTCTTTCATACTGTTCTTTGTTTTTTGTCGTACGACAAATTGCAGATCAGTACTTTGTCATCTAGCAGCAGGTATATTGTCATATGAGTTTTTATTTCCTACCTTTTATCATATCAGAGCATTAGAATTGTCACATGAGGTTTTGTGAGACTATTTTTTTCGTATGAGAGATGATATATCGTCGTATGAGTTTTGATGCCAGTCTGTATCCTATACTTTGTCATTTGGAAAATAGCAAGCATTTCTAGGGTTTCTCTTGAGCTAATTTTTTCTTTCTAATGTTTTGCATGTCTTCTATGGTCTTTTTACTGTCTATTTTTCTAGCCTAACTATTTTTTGCATAACATTTTTTAGGAAGACTTGCTTGACAAAGCCACATTTGCACACTATTTTGATAAAACTACTAGCGGTTTGTGCTTGTAGGACACTTTCCAAAGGAAATTTGAGATTACTAATGGTTGTGTTTGCAGGTTGCCTTGAAATCACATCAGCCAAACGATTGTGCTTGTTATCATTTTCTTTTGTTTCTTATGCACATAGATTAACTAGAGAGATCTTTTTGTCTAATTTGAAGCAAGTGTTAGGGGAGTATGCTCTCTTCCCTTTTGGGAAGATAAAAAACCTAGACTAACTTGTTTTGTATTAAGCAATTAAATCTTTGGGAAAGAACTTAATTCATGTCTTGTGTGTGTGTGGAGAAAATGATACTGGATAGGAGAGTATGCTCTTTTCCCCTCAAGGGAAAATCAGAAATCTTGACTCCTTTTTGTCGCCAATCCATTTACTTTTCAAGTTAAACCTTTAGAGGGTCTTCCAAGGGAGAAATCTCTTGGGAATGACCTAAGTGGGGAACAAGCGGACTTGGCTACTTCCACCCCACTATAATCAAATGCTTCCTTCAATCCAAAGAGAGAGAAGACATGGCTATTTCTATCTATAATGCTTTCTCACTTGTAAGGCCTCATTTTCCTAGTCTTGCTAAGAAAGAACTACATTTGATTGGGTGCTTGTAGGGTCATTCTTGGTCTTAATCTTATTTACAAGACTACAAGGGAGATACATTCAACTTGTGTAGGGCCGAGAGGTCTGAATCTTACGTGCAAGATTATATATTTTGGGTGCTTGTAGGGATATATGCCTTAATTTTTCTTGTGAAACTACAAGGGGTAGTCATGAATGGATGAACTTAATAGAAAATTTATAGATAGAAGCTACCTGATCTACCTCCGAAAGTATCATAATATTTGTGCAAGGATTGATCCAAGCAGACTTTACCCGGATCACCCCAATATTTTACACCCAACATATGTATTCCCAAGGACATTTAAAGCATGAATGTGGCATGGGGGAGCTTATACAATTTGAGCATTGAGTCTCTTTCCAAAACCCACAACGTGCCTAGTCCCAAAAAAATCCAAGATCACTTTGTGTGAGGCGAAGGAATATCAAGCGTGGGAAAAGATTGTGATACTAAGCCAAATTGAATATAGGGTAGAAAGTGTTTGGTTCTTCACACTTTTTATTTGATGTGCTTGTACCCCTTTAAACTTGACATATCCTTCAAACAAGAACACTTTGACAATCCAAAAACAACAAACATCAAGATTTTCACCTCAAACATTAGAAACAATTATCCAAAATATATTACGCACAAGTGGAAAACTATCCTAGAGTCTTTTGTCCTTTCATGCCATTGCATTTGTCGTATGATAGCACATCTAGAGGGCATAAACTCATATGAGGACTCCTGTATTATCGTATGAGGACTCCTATATTGTCGTATGAGACCTGAGTTGAAATCAGTCCAACATTAAGATCTTTGTCATTTGGTCACATTCTTGCAGCAGCAGCTATCATATCCTATCCTGGTCTTTTTAGCTTTTGAATCTGGTAGTTAGGCTTGTCATTATATTTTGTCCTAGCTTCTTACAACTCTCTCAATCATATTGACCCTTTGCTCTTGGTTCTTTATCAACTTTTTCACAAGTGTCATCTAGCAAGTATTTAGACCTCAAACACATGATACCTTGTACAAGTTCAACAACCAAATCTCTTTTTCTTCATCAAATAAATCTTTGACATTGACTTGACAATTTGATCCTCTAGAGACGTTAGTCACATATTTTCGTACATGGTCTAAACGAGGAGTCAAAAATCTGATCTCAATTCCAAGGGAAAATTTATAGATGAATTTTCTCAAGACCTACCTTCTTGTCAGAAACCCAAGATATATTTCAAGATCTCACATAGGGACACTTCAAATCCACACCTGACAATACCCTTGTTTGACTCTTCAACTTTGGTTGCACACAACACATCAACCATGTCAACTTATGATTGGGGGTCCCAACATGACCACTATAGTCAACATACTAGTGCTTCTTCTTCCATAGAGGAGCCCACTTTCAAAGAGATTAGGAAGTGTTCGCAAGATAAACACTTTAAAAAGAGCATGCACATTATCATGCAATTAGACAAGGACAAATATTTTATGCATCTTGCATCAACAGGTGTTAAGCTTCCACCTGATTTTGACATTGAGGGACTCATACAACAAGAAGAAGAGTCCACCTATCACTATTCTCAACCAACAATTGCAAGACATGAGATGCAAGTTAAGGAAACTCAAGAAAGCAAAGGAACAACCTCCTAGAAAATACTCATTGGAAACCATATGTCTATTCCCTTTTGCTAAAGATTTGCACATGCCACCTTTTCCCCCAAAGGTTGAAATTCCTAAGTACGATAAATACAATGGGGAGGGTGACCCTCAAGACCATGTAAGAGAATTTTTTGCTCTTAGTATGGAATTTATGCATGAGAGGAAATATTTGATGCAACTATTCTTGTGAAGCCTCAGTGGCCAAGTCTTGGAATGGTTCAAAAAACTCACACCTGGCATACATACATTTGAAGAACTAGTACAAAGGCCTATACAACACTACTCTTACAATATCTTACACATGGTTACTATGCTCAACCTTTACAACACCAAGCAACATACTGGCGAACCATTTGTCAAATTTCTCCAAAGATGAAGGAAGATATTTGCAAGATATCCTAGACAAATACCAGATCCAGAAAAGATTGACATTTTCATCAATAATTTGGTTCCTCAAATGAATTACACAGCACAAATGCAAAAACATACCTCCTTTAATGAATTAGTTGACATTGCTATGAGAATCGGGGATGTTCTCATCAGAAAAGGGGATATTACTTTGAATAAAGACATCAAGTCTTCCAATAATAACAATAACAAAGACAAGAGTAAATACTGGAATAAGAACCGCAACGTGGTTAATGATGGTGTAGTTGACTCACCCAAGAATAAACCCAATGAACCAGTATTTAATCTCAGTACTAGCATACAGGGTGCCAAGAAAAGTTTGGTTACTCCCAAAACTTATAAAAACACTGAGGATGCTCAGAAAGACAAAGCATCATGGATCCCTCAACCCAAATGAAACTTCACTCCTCTCGGATAACCTTTGGAAGATGTGCTAAAAATATTGGTTGCTAACATGATCATCAAAATTCCCAACTCAAAACCATGGGAACCCGAGGTAAAACCCAATTGGTGGAATGACAATCACTACTGTGAGTTTCATAAAAATAAAGGACACTGGACAAACGACTGTATGAAATTGAAGCATGTGATACAAGATCTAATTAATAAAAAAACTATCACTATTGGTACTCATGGCTCAAATGATTATCATAAGGCCTTCAACCAACCTTTGTCTTCCTATGAGAAAGGAGGATCCTCACAAACTCTAGGAGCCACGGTAAATCATACATACGCCAACACTGACAACATGATCCACATGCTTGAACACTCTAACAAATCCATCAATGTCATTGTCATTAAGGACAAGGAACCTGATTCTATTAATATGGTCACTAGAGGCCAATCCAAGGTCACTCTTAAGGGAGTGACATCTGCATCTAAATAAAATTCTGCACCGACAGAAAAATCTTCGTCATCAAGGCAGGTTTCTACAAACTACAACTTGATCGATCAATTACAATAGAATCCTACTCAGATCTCTATCTTAGATTTTTTGAAATTATCACCTTCACATAATGAATTCCTTGAGACTATGCTTGTGGAAACCAATGTCCCTAAGGACCTTAATGTTGGTCAATTCTAGACCATGGTTGATCATTTGACCTTTCCTCACTATCTATCTTTCTCAGAAGAAGATGACAAAGCCCTTAATCACCGACATAATCAGCCTTTGCACATAGAGGTTTTGATTCAAAAAATTTGAGTCAGGTGGGTTTTGATAGATGGAGGCACTGGGTTAAATATTTTTACCCTCAAGCTAGTCACAACACTAGGGTTTTTTGAACATACAATTGATCCTCAAAGGAAGATCACTAATAAGGCATATGAAGAGGAAGAGAAATCATCCAAAGGACTCATGGTACCTCCCATCAGGGTAGGTACTATTGAAAGAAATGTCACATGCCAAGTGCTTGATTTTCCTCTCACATACAATATATTTCTAGAGAGACCATGGATCCACAATATGTAGGCGGTTCCCTCCACGTATCACCAATGTGTAAAATTTCCCTACAATGGAGTGGAAGTGTCCATTCTGGCTGACAACACCTACTCCTATAACGCTTTGAAGCAAGCTAACAGTATGGTTCCACACAATAAGGAGGCATTACAAAATTCTGAAGCATCTCAAAAGGCACTAATGCAAAGCTTTGAGGCAAAACTTAAGATTAACAACACAAGCATGGGAGAATACCAGTTGACTTCTCTTCCTACTTCTCCCAGATCTTATGGTATGCCATCCTCATCTTTCCCACCTTCAAATGGTAAGCAAGTTGAAATATATGAGGGAACTGGAATGGTGAAGGCACGAGTCTCTCTTTCAAAAGAGAATGAAAAAAAGGCTATTCTCGCATGGTTATACAAAGATGAAGATAAAGATAATGAAGTAAAACATGTGGAGATCTTCCCACATAAATACGGGAAAGGATATCAAATGATGAAACAAATGGGATATATAGGTAAAGGACCCTTGGGAAAGGACAAAGGTCTTATAGAACCCATTCGTGCTGAATTTTGAGATCCCGCAGACAAGACTAGCGTGGGATGCCATGAGAAAAGCATCCATCCTTATCCTAAAGACAATCATCCTAGTAGCTCTCACGCAGATGCATATGATACAGATATTGAAGATGAGAATGAGATTACTCCTCTCCCATTTGAACAATGGATACATGCCATTGCTAACAATCTGGCATATCAAGGGGAACCATATGTCCCCTCATTTTACAGAGCTTCCTTTGAACTAAATGGGTCCAGTGCTTCAAATATTGTAGAGATATCAACTCAAGAGTCAGGCATGCACCTAGAAACAAAAGGTAGACATCCTAACTTGGGGGAATTTGTATTCACCTCCCATGTCCTTGACTTACCACATTTCTCAAATGACAGGGTGCACATTGTTGAAGAGACCTCTCCTTCTGCCTCTCAAAAGTCAAAGGATGAATCCACTCAATGTGGAACAGACCGGAAACATGAAAACAACAACTACCTCAGTGTCCCAAGGACTCTCTCTCACTTTTTGGAAGATAGAGATCATTCTCCTATCCAATTTGATTATGTTAAAGATAATACCCTACCAGAACAACATCCTAACTGAGGGCAAACTATGGCTCCTATACATGTGTTAGATTTACCTCACTCAATTACAATGGACTCTAATGAGTATGAGTGGGACTCCTTCTCTGATGCTACTATGGATATTGAAGTAGACATGGTTCACAAATTTTTACCCTATGATCTTCATGAAGATAGTGTTCACACCAATGAACCTCTCAGTGAACATGCTGAACCAGAACCCATCCTTATTCCCAATGATGATGCTAAAGAGGAAGAAAGGTCGCCTCTTCCCCATAACACAAACTCAAATTTTGGGAGAAAATCCTATAATTCTCTTGCGTCAACTACTCAAGACTAGGATTCTGACAGGTGCTCTAGTCATGCCTCCGCATCAACTAGTAACAAAGGTAATCATGCATTCACCAGTCACAGGAATAATCTTTCAAATGAACGATGGGCATAGTGGGATCATGAAATAGAGGAAAATGATGACACTTGGGATCTTAGAGACCTTCAAGAACTCGACATGGCTCCTCCACCCTATAGGATAATTCAATGAGTGTCAATGAGTGTCTTCTTAGAACATGTGGCTGCTCGAGAAGCACTAGAAAATGCTAACACTAGGTCAAACAGATCGAATCCTTGTACTACCAACAATGACTCCGATAGAAGTGTTAGGACAAATTGTGGTCTAGGAAACCCTTTAGAGAGTGTTATCACAGATCTTCTCTTACCTGTTGAAGACCTTGATCTGGATAACTCGGTGCTATCCTTGGAACTTGTTGAATCCCTACCTCTTATCCATCCTAAACTCATTGAATAGATCCCTGATGTGCCCCTAGATCTCATTTCTTCTCCTAACAACTACACTTTGGCTTGCTACTTGAATTCCAATGAACCCTTCACCTCTTCAACCAGTGCAACGAGTGTAAACATGACAGAGGGAGACATCAAGTTCCTCAGCCTAAAGAGAAAAGATCAAAAGAAAAAAAATGTCTGATGGTGAAAACCACTTTGTGGCAGTATTAGAACCAAAAATAGTAAAAACAAAAGGCGTATCCAATGGTGAAAACCTCTCTAAGGCACCCGAGGATGGGGAACTTGATATCCTTCCTAATCATCTTCAAGAAATATCATCAGTGTTGATAGAACTAATGCAAGTAGTGAATCTGGGAATAGTAGAGGCACCTCAGTTAATCTACCTAGCACAATCTCTATCTGAGTGAGAAAAACAAGAATTTGTTTAATTCTTCATGAAAAAAAAATCAACCTTGCTTGGTCCTATTCAGATATGCCAAGACTAGACATAGACTTGATTATGCATCATTTAACAATTGCTCTAGGAACCAAGCCATTAAAACAAAATCTCTGTAAAAGGCATCCGCATGTGGCACTATTAGTCAAAGAAGAATTAGAGAAACTACTAAATGTTGAATTCATTCATGCTATAGCTATTGGATTTCTAATATTGTCCCTGTGACTAAACATGATAAGTCCATTTGAGTTTGCACGGACTTCAGAGATCTAAACAAGGCTTGTCCTAAGGATGATTTCCCATTACCTAACATTGACATGATTGTGGATCTCCCGGCTAGTTATGAGATGTACTCACTAATGGATGGCTTTTCCAGCTACAATCAGATAAGAATAGCTCCTAAAGATCAAGACAAAACCACTTTCACCTACGCTTGGGGCAAATTTTGTTGGAACGTCATGCCTTTTGGCCTAAAAAATGTTGGGGTGACGTATCAGTGAGATATGACCACTATATTCCATGATATGATGCATAAAAACATGGAGGACTATGTAGATGACACCCTTGAAAAATCAACAAGAAGAGCTACCAAACTAGAGGATTTAGAAAGGATTCTAGACAGAATGGAACAATTCAAGCTTAGACTGAATCCTAAAAAGTGTGCTTTTGGTGTAACTTCTGGAAAGCTATTGGGATACATTGTTTCAGCCAAAGGAATTGAGGTTGATCCTAAGAAGGTAGAGGTAATAGTGGACATGAAACCTCCTTGCAACATGAATTAAGTTAGGACTCTACAAGGGTGACTCCAATCTATCAAAAGATTCATATCCCAACTTGTAGATAAAGCACAACCCTTTACAAGAACATTACACAAAGGAGTCAAGTTCAAATGGGATGAAGGGTGTGAAAAACACTTCCAACAAATCAAAGAATACCTAGCTAATCCACCCATACTAATGGCTCCTATTCAAGGAAAGCCTCTTCTTCTCTACATCTCAGCTACCAATACATCCCTAGGAGCTTTGTTAGTGCAACAAGATGAAATAGGAAAAGAAAGATCCATATATCACATAAGAATAACCATGGTGTCTTATGAGCATAACTACACTATTGTTTAAAAAGCTTTCCTTGCTATAGTTTTTGCTTCTCAAAAACTAAGACACTACATACTGGCACACTCTGTTAAGTTAATTGCTAAAATAGATCCTCTCAAGTACCTGTTAAGCAAAGCAACTCTCACTGGAAGGTTGGCTAAGTGGGTTATGATCCTTAGCAAATTTGACATTGAATACATTGATAGAGAAGCAATCAAAGTACAAGTTATTTTTGATCACCTTGTTGATGCTCCTTTGCAAAAACACAACCACTATTGATAGAATTTAATGATGAAGCTATTTTCCATCTCACAGAGCATACCTAGACAATGTTTTTTGATGGATCCTTTACATAAGAAGGAGCTAGTGCTAGAACCCTCTTTATTATACCACAAGGATATAAAATCCCAAAAGCTTACAAAATGATGTTCCCTTTCACTAACAACAATGCAGAATATGAAGCTTTATAAAATGGTTTAAAAATGGCTATCAAATGGAAAATTATTGAATTGCACATCTATGGTGACTCACAACTGGTAATCAACCAAGTCAATGACCAGTACTAAACAAAAGATGATAGATTGCTAACATATAAATGAATGATTGATGCTCTTAAGAAGTATTTTGTATTTATTACTTTCTGTAATATACAAAAATAATAAATGTGTGTGTAAATGTATATGTCATAAGTGTATGAGATGATGGAATGGATAGATATGTGTGATGGTTTGGAAATGGTGTTGAGGAGAAGATAAGATTCTCTTCCTAGCCCCAAATTTCATAAAGGAAATATCCACTTTGATCAACTAAAAGAAAATGGTTAATGCACAAACACATCAATCAATCAAAAATAAGAAGAAAGAAGAAAGCCTTACAATCCTGAATAATGGATGAAGAATATGTAATGGGATTGATTGAAACCTTAATTGAAATGAAACATTTACCTTGGAATATAACAGATCTAGAAAAGCTCATTTTCTGATGTCTATTTTGAGTTTTGGGAAATTCTGCAACCGGGTCTAGAACAAAAATGCAGAGATAGACAAAACCCATAAATCATTTCCTTTTATGAGTCAAGTCTACCTTGACCTCTTTGCGAGGGCCCAATCATACCCCATAATGTTGAGCTCAACTTGCACTGATCTGACAAAAATTATGTTCGCGAATCTTGAAAGTTAGTCAAAAAGGGTATCCGAATATGTTCCTAAATTCATTGTCTTGTACATGTACCTACAAGAAAAATGGTTTTGTTTGTTGGGGGAGGAATTTGCCTTAGTCAAACCCCAATTTAGAAATTAACATTGAAATCAATAATTGAAATAGAGAATGCTAGCAAGTAGTAGAAGTAAATCTAACAATGAAGCTATGATATTCAATAGATATGCAATTGTATTTTGAATGTAAACAAGTATGTAAATATGAAAGCTT
>MU223373.1:2878366-2900185 GCA_018584345.1 Thuja plicata | reverse complement strand
TTTATTTAATTAATATGTCATAATATCAATTAAATAATTAACATAATGTTTATTTGCCAATGTAATGTGATTTTAGGAATTAATTAATTAATTAAGTACGATGATTGATTAGGACCTAGGGTTTAGGTCAGATCAGTTCGAATTTGATAATTGCCTGTTTGATTTAGGACTTAAGTTTAATCAAGGTTAGGGTTTCTTGATTAAATACTGAGATTGGGGGTCTAGGGTTTAGGTGACCATTTTTAGGTGATTACACCTACAAGCTTTGTACCCTGATTGCACCTTACCTCCCTCTCCTGCAGTCGACAACCTCTACCACCAACTACCCCCCCATGAGGTCCAAGCACCTCCATTAACCGATGCATCTATGGCAGAACTCACAAAGCAATTGAAAGTTTCCCCTGACTATTGCTTATATATTAATATCCAACTTACAAACCAGCAACAAACATCTTTGACCACCCTACTGAAAAGCCATACCACGGCCTTCGCCTAGGATTATTTGAACATGAAGGGTTTGGACCCTCAACTATGTACCCACCGAATCATCCTAAAAGAAGACAAACATCTTGTCAAACAATTCTAGAGGTGTATAAACACTGCGTTAAGAGAAATAGTCAAAATAGACTTGCAAAAACTACTGAACGTCGGTTTCATCTACCCAATCTCTGACAACCAGAGGATCTCACCTTTAGTCATTGTCCCAAAGAAAGGAGGAAAGTAGCGAGTATGTTTTGACTATAGGAAACTTAACAATGCCACCAAGAAGGACCATTTTCCCCTGTCATTTATAGACCAAGTTCTAGATTCCCTAGTAGGAAAATGTTACTTTTCTTTCCTGGATGGATATAGTTTCTACAACCAGATCATGATCCTTCCTAAAGATCAGGAGAAAACAACATTCACTTTCCCTTGGGGAATGTTTTCTTACTCTGTACTTCCTTTTGGCCTCTATAATGCTCCCGCTACATTCCAGCGAGCAATCATCAGCATTTTTGTTGATATCTCCCATGATTGCATGGAAATATACATGGACGACTTCACAACTTATGGGGAAACCTATGAGGAAGCATTGGTCAATTTGGGCAGAGTTCTTACCAGGTGTAAGGAGCATAATTTTTCCCTCAATAGTGAGAAATTCTTCATGATGATGTAGGAAGGTATGGTGTTAGGTCATTACATCTCTGCCAAGGGAATACAAGTGAATCTAGCAAAAATTGAAGTCATCATGAACCTACTTACTCCCACCAAACATAAAGATGTTGGAAGCTTTCTGGGGCATGTTGGTTATTATAGGCGGTTTATTAAGGATTTTAGAAATTAGCAGGGCCCATGTACTCCCTGCTCACAAAAGATTCAAAATTTTAATGGACAACATCTTGTGAAGAATCCTTCCTGTAGCTGAAGAAAGTACTTACACAGGCACCAGTTCTCAGAGGACCTAATTGGTCATTACCATTCCATATCTACATAGATGCCTCTAACCATGTTTTAGGTGTTTTCCTTGGATAGAAAGATGGACCAGTGGAGCATGTCATCTACTTTATAAGCAAGAATTTACAGGGCACAGAGTTGAACTACAGAGTCATTGAAAAGGAACTCCTAGCTATGATTTATGCACTGAACAAGTTTTGCCACTACATAACTGGTTACCCAATATTTGTGCATACTGATCATGCAGCCATCAAGTATTTGGTAAACAAGCCTGCTATTACAGGTAGGCTTTCCAGATGGCTCATGTTTCTACAAGAGTTTGACATCACGATAGTGGATAAACTGGGAAAAACAAATGTAGTGGCTGATTTCCTATCCATATTACAGAATGATGATGACCCATATGTCATTGATGACAGTTTTCCAGATGACCACCTATTTTATATTTCCACTGATACCCCCTGGTATGCTGACATCGCCAATTATTTGACTACTCAAAAGATACCACCACATTTTTCTTCCAAGGAAAAGAGGCTATTAATTGAAAAGACTTTCAATTTTTCTTGGCTGGCCGACTGTCTCTTCTACACTAGACCCAATCAGATCTTAAGAAGGTGTATTCGTGAGGATGAGACATATGATATCCTTTATTCCTTCCATGATGAACCCTGTGGTGGCCATTTTTTGGCGAAACATACAGCCATGAAGATACTCAATACTAGCTATTACTGGCCCACTCTCTATAAAGATGCAGCCAATTACACCCGTAAGTGTGATAGATGTTAGCGTATGGGCCGACCCACCAAATTAGATGAAATGTCTCTATTTCCTCAAGTAATAGTCACTCCATTTGATAAATGGGGAATCATTTTTGTGGGACCAATTCATCCCCCATCAAATGACAACTCTTACATTTTGGTTTGTACAAACTATGTCACCAAATGGGTGGAAGTACGGGCTATGAAGCATGCAAGGGATAACAGGGTTGTATAGTTTTTATATGAGGAAATATTTACTAGGTATGGTATTCTAGAGGAACTGGTCATAGATCTGGGAGCTCAATTCACTTTTAATCTAATCACTGCCCTTATGGAGGAATACAACATTTTCCATAGGAAGTCTAGCCCATATCATCCATAGGCGAATGGTCAGGCCAAAATCACCAATAGGGATATTGAGTCCATCCTGACTAAGATAGTTTAGTTGCACAAAACAAACTGTAGTAGCTGATTATAGGAAGTTGTGTGGGCCTACCGCACCACATGGAAAACCCTTGCTGGATTTACACCTATTGAGTTGGTGTATGGAAAGACTGTTGTAATGCCCATAGAATTTGAGCATAAACCTTTATGCACAACATTATAGCTCAACTTCAATCTTCCTATAGCTCAGCAAGAAAGGCTCCTACATCTTAACTATCTAGATGAGATCCACAAGGAAGCTTTATAGAACATAGAGTTGATTCAGCTTCAACAAAAGAAATGGCATGATTCACATATACAAAATAAACGGTTTGTTCCTGGTGACCGGGCACTTCTATATGACTCCTGGTTTCAAGAGAATCAAGGTAAGATTACAACTCATTGGCTTGGCCCTTATGTGGTTGACAAATTTTATGTTAATGGTGCATTCCAATTGTCTACAATTGATCATGTCCACTTCAAGTTATTGGTCAATGGTCACAGACTCCGGCTGTACCATGAACCCACCACTAAAGTAGAATTCCTGCGGCAATTTGAATTTCATACTGCCATAGTCGACCCTCCTACAGCTGATGGACCTCCTCCAGCTAATGACATTCCTGCATCTGATAGACCTCCTCTAGCTAATGACATTCCTACAGTCGATGGACCTCCTCCAGCTGAAGAAGCTCCTGCAGTCAATGGACCTCCTCCAGCTGAAGATACTCCTGCAGCCAATCGGGGAAAATTTTTGCTCTGGTCGTCTCTTTGACTTCACTCCAAAACAGTCATAGTAAAATTTTCGTTTACCATGAAAATCTCTATTTCCGTAATAAAGTCACCGTTACATCACATTTCGTCAACCTTTTCTACCATTTTCATTTACACGTCTCATCATTATTATGCCACTCATTACTTTTCACTCTGCACACGTCATCTGATATTTTTGGATTTTGACATTTATTCATGATTACTCTCTACGTATGCCTTCATTTATTATTTGCAACATTTTTTATTTCATTTGGCATTATTATACATTTAATTGTAATTAATATTAGTGCTTCATCCGAGTGTTGCTATACTTTCTAACCACACATGTGAGGACACCTGTCATAATTTTTGTGGGGGGTAGTTTGTTAACTCATATTTTTCCATAATAACCCTTTCTTAAGCCATGTTGCACAGTCATTTTGCGGTTGATTGATGTGACAACCCCAAATAATACAAAATTCTCTGCTAAGTTTTTAATTTTTCAAACCCAACTCATATTTCCAGCTTTGATTTTTAAAAACTCTCCTTTGCTATAATCCCTAGAAACCCACACCAAGCATTTATCTAGCTTTATTCAGCCTTAAGATTAGGCGGAATACAAGGTGATACAAGAGGACAAAATTGTTATTGAGGATACAGAGAACATAATTTTGAAAAATACATTTTCAGTTATAGAGGAAGTTTCAAGTGATTTGAGTTTTTGGGTTACAGAGTTTTTTAGTAACAATGGGTGGGCCACCAATATGCCATGAGCTAGGGGATCACTCATCCTTATTGCAGGATCAAGCAAGTATCCAAATCTTTAACCGCGTGGGTTGGCTTACTTATTTTGTCAGGCTCTATGGTTACGACAAAGCTGTAACAGTGGAATTCTTGCGCACTTACAACAATAGAGTTGCTTATGTAAAGGGATTAAGGGTGGAAGCTTTAGAAGCACAGATTACAGAGGTTTCATGGCTTCTTTCTATGGGTGAATTTTTTCCACATGAACATGACACGCGAATAGCCAGGGCTGAGTCTTCCTTGCCCACAGACGCTGCATTGGAGACTAGTAAGCAAGGGGCGAAGAGAACATCTCTTCCTGAAGATTACTCTCGACTGGCTGTCCATGTAATAAGGCACATTACTTGTGAAGGGTGATTTTCACACTCGCATGCTATGCATTTTAAACTATTGAGTCATTTGCGACATGGTTGCCTTGTTAATGTACCCAATTTCTTGTATTCTTTGTTACAATTGAGTTCAAAAGAAGTTAGGAAGGGGAAATTGAATGCAACTACTCACCACGGGTTGATAAAACTCTTGGTAGAGAGATCTTTAGGGGATGATTCTCCTATGACATGGGATGAATTTATCATCATACCCCATGTACAGTTACAAGGAGAAGGGTCACAACCTGGATTACAAGAAACACAAGAAAATTCTCTTGAGGAGGATGCACCTGATGAGGACGAAACCATTATTTCAGAGACCATGCATAAAATTACATCTTCTTCGAGGGTTGAAACAAAGAAAAACACTTCTGGTAATCCAAACCCTAGCTCAGGGAGCGGTAAAACTGAGGGTTCTTCAGATTTTCAAACCCCAAGAGCCAAACAAAGTGCATAGAGGAAAGGGAAGGGAAATACAAAGATAGCTATAGATGCTAGAGAAGAAACTCTTGTTTTATCATAAAACCTTGTTTATCCTACAGCCATACCTCTAAAGAAACAACAGACATCTCAAAAATGCTCTGCGACATCTATGGAAACTCCTCCATGACGAAGTGGTCATTTGAGCACACCACAGGAAAACATAATGGACTCACCTGTGATGAATGGGTCATTTCCTAAAGATCCAATTGAGGAATATTTAAAAGATGAACCACAAGTAGGAAACCCATGTACAGAATGTCCATACATCATGGAAATAGATCCTGCAGCCAAGGAAAGGGACACAGAAACAATGAATGTGGAAACAACATGCATGGAGACCAGATGGAGCTGATAGTTTTCTCCCATAATGAAGTTTGAAAGATGCACTATTGAGCAACTTTCAACTAAGCAATAATGCAAATTTTTGCACCAACTGAGATTGGGTCACTAAATGGAATCTTAGTGGAATCTTCCAAAACTAAGCCACGTGCTTTTAGACCTTTTCAAGATTGTCCTTGTGCACTTCATGGATCTCCAATATCTCTCATGAGGTCTGAGATATCACTCTCCAAAATTTATTTCCCAATTTTGATTAGTGCACCATGGGAACACTTCGATATGCACCAAAATGTTCTTGATGCTACGCAAGCAAAAAAGGGTATCCACTAGCGTTTACTCGACCAACCACAACCAATGTAGCTTACGGTTTTCTCCCACGATGATTGCTTTCAAATATGCACCATTGAGAAACTTTCAACTAAGAAATAATGAAACTTTTTGTACCAACCGAGATCAGGTTGAAAAATGGAATCAGAGTGAAATCTCCCAGAACTCAGCCACATGCTTTTAGAGCTTCCCAAGATGGTCCTCATGCACTTCACGGATCTCAGATATCTCTCATGAGGTTCGATATATCACTCTCCAAAGATCACTACCCAATTTGGATTAGTGCACCCTGGGAACACTTCAGTCTAACATGCACCAAAATGTTCTTCATCCTACGCAAGAAAAAAAGGTATCCACTATTGTTTACTCTACCAACCTAACCCAATGGCGCTGGTGGTTTCTCCCACAACAAACAGTTTGAAAGATGTACCATTGAGAAACTTTCAACTGAGAAATAATGAAATTTTTTGCACCAACCGAGATTGGGTCACGAAATGGAATCTGAGTGGAATCTCCCAGAAGAAGTCGGCATGCCTATAGACCTTCCCAATACTGTCCTCATGCACTTCATGGATCTCTAATATCTCTCACAAGGTCTGAGATATCACTCTCCAAAAATTGCTGCCCAATTTGGATTAGTGGACCTTGGGAACACTTCGGTCTGACATGCACCAGAACGTTCTTGATGATACGTGAACGAAAAAAGGTATCCACTAGCGTTTACCAGGCCAACCAAAGCCGATGGAGCTAATAGTTCTCTCCCACGATGAATGGTTCTTGATGCTCTCAAATTGTTAGTGGTATGTTTGAAATTTGAAGTGTGAATTATTTTTAATTGTTAGTGGTATGCTCTCGAATTATACACTCTACTAAAATTCAATTATTTTAATATTTAGCCACCCCTCCCAAAAACTCAAAAAATAAAACTTTTAAAGTCTCCTAACAACCCAACTCCATTACCTTAAACAACACATGTTTCGTGCCTCAATACACTTATATGAATACAACATAATATGAATAAATATATCAATGTTATAAATAGTCTGACATATAGAATTACTCAAAATCATAGATACACAACTGTAGCTATGATATATAGTCATGTATCTATCTATATATCATAGATAAATGACTGTATCTATGATATATAGTCATGTGTCTATCTATATATCATAGATACACGGCTGTATCTATGATATATAGTCGTGTATCTATGATTTTGAGTAATTCTATATGTCAGACTATTGATAACATTGATATATTTATTCATATTATGTTGTATTCATATAAGTGTATTGAAGCACAGAACATGTGTTGTTTATGGTAATGGAGTTGGGTTGTCACGAAACTTTAAAAGTTTGATTTTTTGAGTTTTTGGGAGGGGTGGCTAAATATTAAAAATAATTGAATTTTAGTAGTGTATAGTTCGAGAGCATACCACTAACAATTAAAAATAATTCACAGTTCAAATTTCAAACATACCACTAACAATTCGAGAGCATAAAGAACAATTCATCATGGGAGAGAACTGTTAGCTCCATTGGCTCCGGTTGGCCTAGTAAAAGCTAGTGGATACCTTTTTTCACTCATGTAGCATCAAGAATGTTCCAGCGCATGTCAGACCGAAGTGTTCCCAAGGTCCACTAATCCAAATTGGGTAGAAATTTTAGGAGAGTGATATCTTGAACCTTGTGAGAGATATTAGAGATCTGTGAAGTGCACGAAGACCATATTGGGAAGTTCTTCAAGCATGTCGATTTCTTCTGGGAGATTCCACTCAGATTCCATTTCGTGACCCAATCTCAGTTGGTGCAAAAAGTTTCATTATTTCTCAGTTGAAAGTTTCTCAATGGTACATCTTTCAAACCATTCATCATGGGAGCAAACTGCCAGCACCATTGGGTTAGGGTGGCTGAGTAAACAATAGTGGATACCTTTTTTTGCTTGCGTAGGATGAAGAACATTTCAGCGCATGTTAGACTGAAGTGTTCCCAAGGTGCACTAATCCAAATTGGGCAGTGATTTTTGGAGATTGATATCTCAAACCTCATGAGAGATATCTGAGATCCGTGAAGTGCATGAGGACCATCTTGGAAAGCTCTACAAGCATGTGGCTGAGTTTTGGGAGATTTCACTCTGATCCCATTTTCCAACCTTATCTCGGTTGGTACAAAAAGTTTCATTATTGCTCAGTTGAAAGTTTCTCAATGGTGCATATTTGAAAGCGCTCATCGTGGGAGAGAACCATCAGCTACATTGGCTATGGTTGGCCGATTAAACTCTAGTGGATACCTTTTTTTTCTTGTGTAGCATCAAGAACATTCTGGTGGATACCGAAGTGTTCCCAAGGTGCACTAATCGAAATTGGGAAACAATTTTTAGAGAGTGATATCTCAGACCTCATGAGAGATATCAGAGATCCATGAAGTGCACAAGGACAATCTTAAAAAGGTCTAAAAGCATGTGGCTCAGTTCTAGCAGATTCCATTGGGATTCCATTTGGCAACCCAATCTCAGTTGGTGAAAAAAGTTTCATTATTGCTCAGTTGAAAGTTGCTCAATAGTGCATCTTTCAAACTTCATTGTGGGAGAAAACCATCAGCTCCATCTAGTCTGGTTGCTGAAAGTTGGTTGAACTGACCTGCTCTGCTATTGCCAAAACTAGAGATATGCCTTCTTCTCAGCAAGAAGTAGATCAAGGGAAATATGCCCTAGTTCCAACCCCGGATGAATTACCCATTGATGGGTTAGACACAGTCACAATAGTAGAGTAGGTCACTTCAACCACTCCAATTAAAAAGATTTAGGTAACACTTCACTCCCTTTCCATTGACTATTTTCATCAAATGCAATATGAAAAGTCAATGTGGGAGCTGGAAAAGGAAAGGTTAAAAAGGGAATTAGATAGGAAACAACAAGAGGTACAATTGCTACAGAGCAAGTTAGATTCGGTTACACATCTAATTCCACAACTGATAGAATGCAGACCACCCCCTAGGGTCTATGCTTTGTGTTTGAAATAACAATATCTCATATATAAATTGATGAGGGTCCTTCGGGATCTACACACAAGCATAGACTCACCATAGGAGTTTGTGGCTGCATATGATCAGTCACCAGATTGTGTTTGGAATTTTTTATGTGAACTTTAATTGTATAATTATGTTGTTCCCTCTAATTTTATTGGAATCCTTTGCTATTTGTTGGAGATATCCACCTATCCGCTTTACTCTCTTGGTCCAGTAATGAGATCAACTATGAGGAACAATTAAGAAAATATAGGGCAGTTGAACAAACTATCACACTTCCCTTATGACTAGAAAGTGGTAGTCCCCATAGGTTGTATTGTGATTGGATGGAGATAGTATATGGGATGAAAGACTCTACCCACCCAAAAAGGATACTAAATAATAGGGAAGAAGTATTTACATCATTTGAGAAACTCTTTATTAGATGGAAACAAGGTAGCAGAAGGATTGAGACAGAGATGGGAATGATTACCATTGGCATTAAAGAAGGTTGAGCCTCACAACCTTATCAACTTAAGAGATGTTGTACATAGATTTCAATGGTACATATGCCTAGACAGACAACCTCATCCTAAGAGGTGGCTTCCACTTTCCTTCCAACCCCCTCTTCTCCTATGGCCACTATATAGTTGTATTGACAATGAAGTAGATGAACAACTAGAAATGAGTAGACGAGTTAAAATGGAGTGCACCAATGGTTATTACTAGTGTGTAGGCACCTCCATCACTGGTGAGACACGGGAAGGGGATCTTTGAGTACTTTCAAAGATTAAGAATGTTTTAGTGCCTGAGGAAAAGCATTAATCTTCGTAAGGGGCAGAAATGATAGGGCATATTAATGCCATACTTTAGAAGCCCTAGGACTACTTTTCCTTGTTTTTCATCATGCTTATCATGCTTTTCTAGATAATTTTACTTATATGTTTTGTTATGTGGCATGCTACCACCAAACCTATTTTGTGATTGGAAACACTTAAATATGCTACGCTTGGATGAAGATGCTAGGTTACCTATTTGGGAATTATAGTTATGTCTTTTTGGAATGAATTTTTTTTTTAAACATGAATAATGAATGTGTATCTTGATGTCTGTTATCATAAATTTCTCTAACATATGGAGTGCAACACACCAAATTAGTAACTGTTACCTTGACCAGGTAAACTGCACCCATGTTCTGGATGCTCAACCTGGTCTTACAGTAGGTGCATACGGAGAAACCTTAGGTGTAGTGCAGATGGATTTGGGATGATCAAGGTGGCAATAGACAAACAAAGACCCAGGCATCATAATAAATTCTTTAAGTAAATCTAGGAAAGAGTGGAAAGTTGGATTTGTTGTCAAAATCATTTCTTTCCTCTTTCATGGATCTATTCAATCTCCAATTTTATAGTTTCCTTTCATGTTTAATAGATTGTAATAAAAGATCCACCTATATTTAATGGCATGACTAGATAGCAGTTAGATGTTTTTTCTTTCTTTAAATAAAGCCCCACTCCTGCGTGAGGAGGAGGGCGTTATCAGTTATAGTTTACATTCCGTTGCTTTACAGTTGAATTTGTAATACGTCTTTGATCAATAGCGAATGAAGTTTTAAATGTATAGTTCAATATAATTGAGTTTGGATACTCACTCAAGGGGACCCACTTAGTGAGGAATTTGTGTTAGCTAGATATGATCATTTTCATATAGTTTAATTTTCCTACATCTTGGTTTTATAATTCTGGTGTTAACACAGTTCCTGCAGCCAAAAGTCGCATGATAGTCCAGCACTTCCTGCAGCCAAAGAGGCATAACTATTGAAGCATTATGATTATGTTTTCCAGCCTTTTCAAGTTATAGTGTTCCTTCAAGTGCTTTCACTTCTGCATTTCCTTTCCAACATTCTTTATAGCTTCAGAATAGTTTCCTTTTAAAGCAATTTACTTCTTGCAGCTATAGAATATTTTCCTTTCAAAAGCAATTTGTTTCCTGCAGCCATAGCGTGGTCTGAGTAAAAATCCTTAGTGCATATACTTTGCTGACATGTTTCAAGTAATACGTCCATGGGTTGATAAATTAAATGAGGTTCTATAAAGGAGGATAGTTGCTCGGTCGGATGTCCAATCCCTGAGTTATGGTACTTGCCTAGTATTTGATACCTTAATAGAACTGATCACACAATGCAAGAGATAGCCTGCATAATGAAATTTCAATTGCTCAGTTTATGACCTACAAACTCTAAGATATCTATGCAAAACCAAAAGAAGAAGAAGAATACGCAAAGAAAAATCTTACTTGCGAGACCAGCCTCTGCCCTCCTAGTCTAGAAATCGGGCATAGGCAGTGTACTCTGTGGAGATGCTCTGGATACGACCATACTGTCACCACACTCGAGACAGTGCCAATCTCTCTATTACTAAGGACGTCTTGCCCAATAGTGGGCGTGAAATAAAGAACTCTCTCCGAACTGTCCTCCACTCAGCCCAGACCTCTACCTGCAAATAAGGTCGACACGTAACCAAGCTCAAATCATCAAGCTGGCACGTCTAATAATCTGTCTTGCCCAGAAAGGGTTGTATAATGAAACTTGAATATCTATATACATAGGGTTGTCTTCCCTGCCATGTATCCACTATGATAGGTATGAAAATTGGGAGATGCTCCCAGGCCCATACCTGTAAAACTACAACTCCTGCAACCATGCCTCGGAGGCCCCTATAAGTAATCTCATGCATCTCATGATACCTCTGTGCCAGGAGGCACTGACCCCAACCAAGCTTCTCAAAATGAGTAATCAATCTCTCCAGCATCTGAGCCCAACCGCATATGAACCCCTGCTATGATCGATCGACCATGAGGAAACAACCAATGAACCCAATAAGAACACACTCCAAAGGCCACTGCTCTCCATAACTCTCTACTAATGTATCCTAGGAGATGGATCAATCTATAATCAATTGATCATGAAATAATCAAGCTAGTGCTCATACACCGACTAAAGGTGTAGAATCATACTCCACACATAATACAACAAATGAAATGCGAAGAATCCTATAAATGTCCTCAGGAGTGATGGTCATCTCCCCCATCAGCAAGTGAAATGTATTGACCTTGCTATGGAATCTCTCCACTAGCGCGGTCAACATCTCATGGTTCACCCGAATATCAGGCATCTGTAACAACCACGAAAGACCACAAGCTCAGATATGTGCCCTCTGATCATCTGATAAGCCACAAACTAACTGGATGGTGGTTGGATAAGTGGATGTAAACTAAATATCAGGCAACTATACCTGCATGAAGAATAACAACAGAAATAACATCAGTATCAACATCAAATCAAAGTGAAATCACTACAACATAATCAGAAAAGCTCACAAATAGGCTAAATAGCAAGATGAACATGCAAATGGATGACTAACTTAAGAGAAAAATGCCTCTGTTCCCATACGACAAAAGGCAGAAATGACCAAACTAGCCCCAAGGTTCATACGACAAAAGATTACAGGCCAGACGACAAACCAGTATGATATGACAAACTTGATGCTCTCATATGACAAAAGGGGCAAGCATGAATATTGTCATGTGATAGGTGGGTTAGGCCCGTGCGACAAATCTAATGCCTTCATGTGACAAAATATTTTTTGCAGATTGTCGTACGAGCCCTTTCACATGACCATACGACAAACCGCGGATACATGGTAAAAATGGGCAAAAACATTAAAAAATTGACCTAAAAAGGAAAAATTAACATGCAAAGATGAAGTTTATCAACTACTTACAGGTGGCACATAATCTCTAGGTTGTCCATGCGCTTGAAATGATGAGTAGACACCAGGACCACCATTTTCGCTCAAAGAAGCTTCTCGAAACTCAAAAGGTGGATGGTGAAAATGATATGAAAATGACCCCTCCGGGCCTTATATAGCAATTTGACGTAATTTTTAAAATGCTCATGTGTATGCGAAAATTACACCCTTGGCTAATCGGACTGCTCTGAATCCATTTTCGGGACCGAAATCAAAATCCAATGATGTTTTGATCCTTAAAAATGCAATTTAACCTAATTTTAACAAATATAGTTGATTGTTGTCCTCACAGGATTCTGATTCGAGATTCCTTTTGATCAATATGCTTGTGCATTTCCCTCTTCAATCCAAAAAAAGTTAACTTAAGTCAAATTTGGTCAAAATTGGTCAACCGGACCTTAAAATAGGCTCACATCTCACATTTCTCAATGCTTTTCGATCTATCAGGCTTGTGCCTCCCCTCCTTTCGATTTCATTCCCAAGGGGGCAGTACCATTATATCAACAATTTGATTCACATCAACAAGTTCAATCTCTAGGGGCATCAAGCCCTGACTCAAACCAAAATCTAACCAAGTGATTCTCATCACTGCACATCAAATCTCAAGCTCTAGGGGCATATCAAATTCATCGATCAATCGAAAAACTATCCTTAATCTGGTAATTGGCTTCATCAGGATCCATATCAAGTTAATTATCCCAATCCAATCAATCAAATGACAATCAGTCTCATCGCACCACATCAGGTTGGTTCATCATTCAAACTTAATCTCAAAATGGAAAATCTGCTTGGAGGACAGACATTTAGTTTCATCACTTCACATCAAACTGAATGCTCGGACTCTTTTATCAATCTTCGCTTGATCAAGTCCAGAGCTGATATCTTCAAATCTTCAATCGATCAAGTTCAAAATCAATTTCTGATCTGAGGGATAGTTTCATCACTTCACATCAAGCTATTTCAAAATTTAATCAAACTTAAAATGTTCTTTGACCCAATGTGTTCCCAGATCGATCACACATTAGTCAAAGAGGGGCAAATGTAATCACCCAAAAATGGTCTAGCAAACCCATAGCCCCCTTTTCTCAAATATTTGGTCTTAATAAATCCTAAAATCTAAGACATTATTGCTAGACTCTAAATTATTGAGCATTTAATCAAACTTTCTTATATAATTTCAATCTTAACTTGTTGGATCAAATAATCAAGCATCAAATCCTAAACCCAAAAAGCATAAACATTGGGATAAAATCAAAAAGTCCTTAGTGAACCCATTCACACATGGGTGTGCACTCAAAAATCAAATAAAACAAATAAAAGGGAGAAAATACCAATTTTGTCTCATTCTCCACAAAGTTAACCAATCCAAATCACTTCTTCATCTCACATGGATTAAGAGGAATTGCATCTCCACCATTGATCAATTTCTTTTGCCTCTTAATCTCAACCACTCATTCCTTGGAATCTCTTATAAAAGGGATATCTCCCTTGCTCAAAACATATAGAGAAGATTTGGAGTAAAGTTATTATTCTATTTTCATTCTAGAGCTCTTTAGTGTACTCTTAGTTTCTTTGCTTTCATGCTAGTTTTGTGCCTTTCTTGCATTGTTAGCTTCATTTCTTAGCTTAGATGACATTCTAGTTTCTTTTATAGCTTAATATAGATGCATTGTTGTTCTCATTTGATAGCTTAATCTTGCATCTTAGTTCCATTTCTCATAATGTTTTGCATTTTAGCTTGTTAGTTCATGCATTTCCATTTCCGATCTTTCAAGAGCTAAGTAAGCAAGTCTATGCATCTTGGTCACTCCTCTTTGCATTGAATCTTTCATTTTGGAGTAGTCAAGTCACCAATTTCTCTATGTCCAATATGATGGACAACTATGAGAATCATACTCGCTTCAACTAGGAAGCAATAAGTCAGTTTTAAGGGTTTTTAGTTTAGTGCTTCGAATCTCATGTTTTGCTAACCCCTTGATATAATGGTTTATTGAAGTGTTTGGTTGCAGATTTTTTATCACACATTTTACCACACACAGTTATCACTCCTTGTTTTATTCCAATGTCTGAACATAGTCTCTTAAGCCAAATGGATTCTTTTTAAGGATGAGTAGCTGTCATATACTTTGCTTCAGTAGTGGACAAAGAAACCATAACCTGTCGCTTAATCATCCAACTAATTGCACCACCAAATAATGTAAACACATAAACGTTGGTGGATCTTCTACGATCAATATCACATGCCCAATCTGTATCCACATAACCATGAATATCAATGGAAATGTCATCTCCCATCATATTACCATGATAACACAAAGAATATTCTTAGGTACCCTTCAAATATCTGAAGACTCTTTTAACTGCATCCCAATGAACTCTACAAGGATTAGACATATATCTGGAAAGAACTCCCACTTCTTGGGTAAGGTCTGGTCTAGTATAGGTCATAACATACATTAAACTTTGAACTGCACTCTAGTAAGGTACTTTGCTCATGTCTTCCATCTTTGATGGAGATGTAGGACAATCTAAAATAGATGATTTCGTTCCAATTGTAAAAGGAACACATAATAGCCTACAATCCTACATGTTGAACCTCTATAAAATTGAGTTCACATACTTACTCTCTCCTAGACATAGCTTTATGTTCACTCTATCTCTTTCAATTTCCATCCCAAGAATGTGATTAGCTGCACCAAGGTCTTTCATTTCAAATTTAGTAGCAAGTTGAGACTTCAGTTCTACAATCATAAATTTTCCTTTACCAATGAATATCATATCATCGACATTTAATGCAATGTACAAGAAATGACCACCATTATATTTATAATAAACACAGTGATATGATTTAGAATTCTCAAAGCCCAAACTCAACACATATGTATCAAATTTGTGGTACCACATCCTAGGACTCTACTTGAGGCCATACAAATATTTCTTCAATTTGAAAACCAAATTACTTTTATCTTTTACCACATAGCGCTCTGGCTGTGTCATGCAAATATCCTCCTCCAAATTACCATGAAGGAAAGCAGTTTTCACATCCATTTGTTCAACTTCTAAATCATAAGTAGCAACAATAGAAATTAAAAAATGAATGGATTTCATTTTCACAACAGGAGATATTTCATTTTCACAACAGGAGAGAATATCTCACCATAATCAACACCCTCAACCTGGGAGTAGCCTTTTGCAACCAACCTTGCTTTATAATTCTTAATGCTTCCATGTGAACCAATATTTTTCTCTTGAACACCCATTTACAACCAACATGTTTTTGTCCTTCAGGCAATGGTACAAGATCCAATGTATCATTCTTTTTCAAAGATTCCATTTCTTCAACCATATAAATCTTCGAGGATTTTGCATCATCGACACCTAGTGCTTCTTCTACAGATCTAGGTTCATCAACACTAGTATTTAAGGAAAAAATATGTGTTTATTCATCAAGTGAATAATTTTAAGGTGGTTGTATCTACCTTATAGACCTTTGAACAAGCTGAGTTGGAGGTTCTTCCTCCTCTTCTGAAGATTCAGAGCTAGATGAGCTCTCCTCAACTTATTGTCTATCTTGGGGCCTCGATTCAAATTTCTGAGGTATATAAGGCAATTGAATCACATCTTCATTTCTATCCTTTTTAGTTTGTTCAGGCTGTAATGTAATAAAAGAAGGCTTAATTTCTCTAAAAATAATGCTTCTACTATGAATTACCTTATGTGCAACAGGGTCTCAAATCTTGTATCCTTGCACACCATGATTGTAGCTGATGAAGAAACATTTCACAACCTTATTCTCCATTTTTTTTTGCTTCTCCTTTGGCACATACACATATTCATCAAAGCCAAAAACTCTAAGATGTCTCAATGAAGGCTTATGAATAGATCATGCTTCCATAGGTTTTTTTTATCAACAAGAGCTGATGTAGGAGATATATTAATTAGGTATCAAGAAGTGGCAAAAAATTCAGCCCAAAACTTTTGTTCAAGGCCAACACCACTCAACATACTCCTACCCTTCTCCATCAACGTCATGTTCATCCTTTCTGCAACTCCATTCTATTATGAAGAATATGGAGTTGTATTCTGCCTATGAATACCATAATCTTTACAAAATCTGTCAAAATCATTAGAGAAAAATTCACCACCATTATCAGTTCTCAAACATTTTATTTTCCTTTGAGTCTGTAATTCAACCATTGCTTTAAATTCCTTAAATCGACTGAAAACATCAAGATATACTCTTTATAAAATATACCCATGTCCTTTTTCTATAATCATCAATAAATGAAACATAATAAGTGGATTTTCAAATGGAAGGAACATCAACATGAGAAAACACATCATAATGAATAAGATCCAGCACACCACAAGATTTATGAAAACTCAAGTAAAACTGAATGTGATTTTTTTTTCCATAAATGCAATGCTCACAAAAATCAAAGTCAATATTACAATCATTCAAACCTTCAACAAGGTTTTTATTTTTCAAGGTCCTTAGACCTTTTTCTCCAATGTGGCCAAACCTCTGGTGCTACAATATAGTCTTATCTGCAGGCAACTTTGATTCAGAAGAAAAAGCACCCTTAGGTACCCAAAATCCATTACCATTTGTTGTAGGTGAAACTCTCACATTTTCTAATGAAGTATCTGCGGATTTGGTCTCCATAGAAGTACTATTCCACTCAATAGTGTATGCATCTAGTTTATACAAGGTGCCACTTCTAGTACCTCTAGCAACCATCATAGAAGCTCTCACCATTTTGCATTTTGCATCAAAAAAGACTACCTGCATACTGCAATCTACCAGTTTTCTAACATACAAAAAAAAATTTATACCAGGAAGATGCAACACACCACTAATATTTCTTATTCTACCATCTGGAAACCTGATTTTAACTTTAGCACCACCAACAATATTTAAATGAGAATTATCACCCAAGTACACCCTAACTCTGTCAAATTATTCATATTCAGAAAACCAATCTCTATTAGAGGTCATATGAAAAGATGCACCTGAGTCAATAAACCATACATCATTGCATGCATGAGTGGCCAAAGATGCAATGAACACATCACCATCTTTTGTCTCAGACTCAAAATCAAAATCAAATTTCTTCTTCTTCTTCTTCTTCTTCTTCATCATCATCATCATCATCATCATCATCATCATCATCATCATCATCATCTTATTCTTCTTCTTCTTCTTCTTCTTTACAATCCTTATGAACCTGACCAGGCTTACTGCAATTACAACAAATAACTTTGGACTTTCCAGGAGATTTGGATCCCTTTGGATTTAGACTTGTTACACTTCTCATTCTTCTTTCCTTTTTCCTTAGGTCTTCCATAGGAAACTAGGGCTTCCTTGGAACCAATGTATACCTTCCTCCTCATCTCTTCAGAAAGCAAAGAACCCACCACATCTTTCATCCCCAAAAAAATAGAAGTACTGCCAATAGCCAAACAAGTGAATCCCACGAATCAGGCAAAGAACAAAGCAGGATCTGACATTTATCCTCTTCATCCATTTTGACACCAATAGATGCCAACTGATCCACCAACATATTGAATGCTTCTAGGTGGTTTGTAACTTGTCCACCCTCCTCCATTCTCAAGGAATACAACTTCTTCCTCAATAAAATATTATTTACTAAAGATTTCACTTAAGACATCTCACCAAGCTTCTTCCAAAGCTTCTTTGCAGAGGATTCTTCATGGACATTAATTAGAACAAAATTTGCAAGGCACAATCTGATTATACACTTGGCTTAACAGTCCATAATATCATATTTAGCAGCCTTGTCCAGATCTATAGGTCTCATAACATTCACATCAACAACATCCCATAGATCTTGATCTGTTAACAGATCCTCCATCTTTAGCTTCCACATTTCAAAGTTATTTCTTGAAAATTTCTCCACCTCTATCTATTGGAATAATGGAAGGGTGTGTACTAAGAGGGGAGGGGTGAATCCTTCCAAAGCTTCTTTGTAGAGGATTCTTCATGGACATTAATTAGAACAAAATCTGCAAGGCACAATCTGATTATACACTTGGCTTAACAGTCCATAATATCATATTTAGCAGCCTTGTCCAGATCTATAGGTCTCATAACATTCACATCAACAACATCCCATAGATCTCGATCTATTAACAGATCCTCCATCTTTAGCTTCCACATTTCAAAGTTATTTCCTAAAAATTTCTCCACCTCTATCTATTGGAATAATGGAAGGGTGTGTACTAAGAGGGGAGGGGTGAATCAATACCTTTAAAAACTTCTATCAATTAATCTTTAGTACTCATTACTTGCATACTGACCATTGTAGCTTTTCTACTTCATACATGCAATATCATAGCATAAATGTAAATGCATGTAAACAAACATTGAAACATGTATGAAACTCATTTACACATGACACAAGTATTTGATAATGCAAAAAACCTTGTTAGAAGGTAAAAATTGTGATGGGGTGTTAATCTCTAAGTTTTGTTGATGATTAGTGACCAACACTTAGTCATTCACTTAGGCAGTTTTAGTTGGCTATCATTGTGGCTGAGCTAAAACTATGCAAGGCCGAGGAACATTGCCGAGCAGTATTCAATTTGCCTAGTTACATTGCCGAGCTGAGTTACATTGCCGAGCCGAGTAGGATACAGAGATGTTAAGTGCCAAGCAACAGAGAAGTCAAGTGCCGAGCAGAACAGTTTTTGTATACATGTCTGGAATGATTCAAACTTTGAGGATAAGTAATCTAGTCGACTTGTATAAGCTTTTTGGGCTGACTTATGTATGCATTTAATATTCTTCTACGGAGTTAGTTATGCATTTAATTGTTTTATCCTATGCATGATCTATTATAAACATTAATTGTAATACCATCAAGGTATGGGTATTAGATCTTGATCATTGATCTAGATCTTGCTATCAGACTTGAATGGATATATTAGATTGCTTCTAAACCCTATTTTGTGTGTGCAAGAAGAGAGCAGACGAAGTGTGTGGTGACTGAATTTTGAAGTAAAATGCACAGAGGGTTATTTTGATAAGAAGTAGAGATCAAGCAGAGTGACAACACAGTGAACAACAGAGTAAAGTTATATCAGATTGTAAGATCATAGAAGGTACTGGAAAGAGGAGATCCATCATCAGCATCTGAGTGCATAATGAAGGATCAATACTTGAGACATTATAATCATTGTATCAGGTGAAAATCTCTTAACAGAGTGGTTCTAGAAGACCTTTCTAAATCTCCTAACAGAGTTCTTAATTTATTGTAAGTTGAAATCCTTTCACAGGGTAGATTGTAATGATCTTTAGCTCTTAACTGGGTAGACCTTTAACAGGGTAGATTGCATCTTGTAATCAATTTTTGTAGCCTTAATAGGCACACTTTATTACTGCAGTAGTGGAGAATTTTGTGGGTGTCATCCCCACCCCAGTTTTACCTATTTGGGTTTCTGGTTTACCAAGTTCTTGTGTTATGAGTTATTTATTTCATTGTGTGGATGCTATCTGATATTACATTAGATTCATATATGTATGAATGTGGATCAGTTTGTTTTAAGTGTTTAATTTTGAAGATCTGATTCACCCCCCCTCTCAGTATCCTGCTTTCCCATTATTGTATTTCCAACAATTGGTATCAGAGCTTAGTTCTCTAAAAGGTCATAATCAACTTGAGAATACAGATCTTGAGATGGAGATCTACAAGATGGGCAAAGTCATTGAGAATCAAAAGATTGATATTCAGCTAGCACTACAACAGCTTGAGACAGTAAGACATGAACTAAAGAAGTCTTTGACTGCAAGGAAAGATTTGGCCAAACAAATAAATGACACTCATTATCAGGAAGAGGACATCACAAATCTATTTCAGAATGGAGATTCTACTAAGAGCGATGCAACAATAGTAGATCTACTAGAAAAGAATAGTGCACTATGTGAAGAAGTTATAATCTTGAAAAAGGAACAAGAAGCCCAATCAATAAGAATGTGTGAAGTTGTTGAACAGAAAAAGAAATTCAAAGATGACAAGGCTATGGTAGAAGAAGACAAAAGAATGATGACTATCAGACTTGATGAAAGAACACATGATATACAAACAATGACAGTCAATCAAGTTGACATGGCAAATCAACTACTACTTGTGAATCAGGAGATCAGTCGGAAAGACTTGGAGATTGTAAATCTTAGATCTGAGAATAGTCAGTTGAAAGATGAATTGAGATCCGAGAAAGAACTTAATAATAGAGTGAATTATTCGAGTGCAGCTATGAGCTACTTTGAACAACTGGTGGAAGCATCAAGGAGACCTAAAGATTCTTCTGGATTAGGTCACACTGAACAACATACAACCACTGAAGATGGAGAATCATCTAAGACAGGTGAAAGAAGGTATGCAAAGCCAAGAAACAACAGACCTGTTTTCCACCACTTGGGAAACCAGGTCATACAACAAACATTTTCTGAAGCAAGAATGGTAAGTCCAATCCTAAAACTAACTTCAATGGTTATTGCTTTAACTATAATAAGTTTGGACATCAAGCACGTGAATGTAAGACAAAGGCAAGCAACACACCTAGACTCAATGGTAATTGGTATAACTATCACAAATATGGTCATAGAGCACAAGATTGCAGATCTAAAGGTAAACAGTAGTGGACATCAAAGGCACAAGAGAAATCACCAAGAAAAGGCAATACTTACAAGTGGGATTACAACACATGGCATAGTTGTCATTACTGTGGTGAGTATGGACATGTTCTAGAAAACTGCATAAGGACACATGTCAGAGGAAAGTCTAAAAGTTGGATGAATGGAAGCCTAGTTTGTCATAGTTGTCTAAAAATTGGTCATACAAGGAAAGATTGTAAGACTAGGGTACCTGCTCCTACAGTTGAGCAGATTAGAGCACAGATGAACAGGACATGGGTTAAGAATTCTGAACTACGCAGCAGTGAAGCTAGTGAAGCCAAGGTCACCCAATCTAATGGATCAAGTGATCACATCATCTCCAACTAAGTAAAAGAGGTATGTAAGGAACTGTATCTAAAATTCTTATCTTACATAAGTTCCTAACATGAAATGTACCAAAGTCCATATTTGCATATGTTAAGATGCACCAGGACATTTTTTTTTTCTTGAAGACAAATGTCGAGATGAGTAAATTTCACTATAGGTACCGAGCACTAATCAAGGACTCTAAGGCCGAGTTTTTTAGTGTGTGCCAAGTTTTGTTGGCTGAGTAAGTTTGTGAAAGTCGAGTTTAGTAAGTCGAGTGGGATGCACGTTGTGTTAGAAAGCCGAGGACAG